>PISX010003608.1:0-27087 GCA_004024625.1 Mellivora capensis | reverse complement strand
TTGTATAAGAAAGCCACTGATTTCTGTGCATTGACTTTGTATCCTGCCACGTTACTGAAAAAAAAATTTTAAGTGTACAAATGAATGATTTCTCACTAAATTTACAGTTGCACAGCCATCATAACAATCTGATTTGAGAACATTTCCGTCATTCCCCAAACATTCCCTGTGTCCATTTGCAGTCACTTCCTGTCCCCTCAGCTTTGGTCAACCACTTAACTACTTTTTATCTTTATAGATTAATTAGTATTTCCTTTTTATAAATTGCCCACTTTGTCCATTTGCCTATTGGAGTACTAGGGTTATCCTACTGAGAGAAGAATCATTCAAAGACAAACTCTGTAAGTACAATTAAAAATACAAACCTCTTGGGTCAGTCTACATGCCCTTGCTCACCTGTCCAATTATTCCTCTTGCAAGTTCCCACCTCCACTGTGGGGTCCAGACACGTTGTCCTTGCTTCTTGTGACACCTGCCACAGAAGTCTTTCCTTTGCTTGAATCCTTCATCTCCCTACTTCCCATCTCACTTGCTCCTACCTGTGTTGTAGTTTTTGGTGCAAATAATACTTTTCAGAGAGAGCTTCCTTGATTGTGTCAGCTGACTTCAGATCTTCCCAGTATGACTTCCCATTCTTTGGCTTCAGAGAGTTTTATCACTTTTTATAATGTTCATTGAGAATCTTAAGGTCTGTCTTGCTCAGTATGTTGAAAGCTCTGTGAAAGTAGCTTCCTATGTCTTTTGTTCATTACTCTATCCTAGCCCCTGGCTGCCTGCTTCCCTTCCCCTTCCTCCCTCCCTCCTTTCCTCCCCTCCTTCCTTCCTTCCTTCCTTCCTTTTTCTTTTTAGTTTGTTGTTTCCTCTTAATTTTGTTTGTGATATCTTTGGGTCTTCAGAAATGTGTAAATTTTTATGTAATCAGGCTTATGATTTTTTTTTCTTTACAGTTTCTTTCTTTACTTTTTATGCTTAGAAGTGCCTTTTCTACATGAAAACAGATAAATAGTGACTGATATTTTCTTCTAGTTCTTTAATTTTTTCTAATAAAAATTTTTAGTGCTCTTATCCATTTGGAGTTTATATTGGTTTATAGTGTGAAGAGTACAATGTAAAGCAACTGTATTTTTTTACAAATAATTAACATATTATTCTAATCTCATCTATGAAATAAATCCATCATCTCCTCGCTGGTTGGAAGTGTCACCTTTATTTGATAGTAAATACCTAGGTATGTTTAGTTGTATTTCTGGGCTTTCCATTGATGTGTCTGTTTTAATGGCAGCACCATAAAGATCAAGGAACCTCTAATTATAGTTGTATTACCATTGTAGAGATTGTGACAAGACTGTTCCAGTCTTCAGGACTATTTTGTTTGTTATTGAAAACATGTAACAGGTCACGCTGACTTTCTGCACCACTGTTATCAGCCTGGTGAGTCTGAGGCTGCCCCCAGACTAAAGTACTTACAAAGTCACATTTCTGGATCTATGAGGCTGCAGAATAGCATGGATACCTGTTTGACATTGCTGCATGTGGCTTACCTTTGAAATTCTATGTCAGGGGTCTCAAGTTTAAACTTTCCAGACAAAGCTGGTAGCAAAAGTGGGTGAAGTAGCCTGGGCAGGAGATAATATGGAGAAACGGGGTCTGTGGGCACCTGGAGGGTGCATGTCTGTTTAGAGACATTCAGATGGTTTAAAAGCAAGGCAGGGAGACGACTGGATTTCCCACGAGGACCACAAGTTTTGGCCTCTAACCTATATAGCAGCTGTATGGCAATGTCAAGTTTATATAGAGACCGTTTCATTTGATTCCTACAACAACACTTTGGGTAGCTATTACCCATATGCCCACTTTACAGGTAATACACTATGCTTACAAGAGGCTGGAGAACTTGCTTAAGTCCTTATAGCAAACACATCCTGTAAGGGACCTGGGATTCTGACATGATTGTGTTCTATCCTCTCTCTTCTATACCTCTTGATGGTGCCACCCACAGTGAGTACAAGAATAAAAGGGGGAGAAGCTTTTTTCAGGGGAAGATGAGCTATTTTTGTTATTGAATCTAAAAATGCCAGAATCTAAGTAACCTGTGAAGTCCCAATAAGACTGACTCTGGCCAAATTCTGACCATCAGGTCACAAAACAGGGAGAAGTGACACTAGGCTGTGAGGGCTTCTGCTGACTGGAGGCTCTGTGCATATTTGCCTGGGGTTAGCCTGGCCAGAGAGGCTGTGGAGAAGATCAAATGTCACAGCCATTTGGGAAACTCCCACAGAGGTTGATGGAGAAGACCAGAGACTCCATTACCAGGTCATTTCCAAAGCTGATGTGAGGTGTCTGTCTCTCCTCCTCCTCCCCCTTTCTCCTTCCCCCTCCCCTCCCCCTTTCCTGCCTGTATCCTTTGGTACTCAAGCGCTCTAAGGTGGACAACAGTTTTGTTTTCTAAGTCCGAGATTCAGCAGCTCCAAGTCTTTCTGGATAACTTGCTGAAGGTAGGTGTAAAGACTTATGAAAAGAAGACTGTTGTTTCTGGAGCCTTCAACACCTCCCCCCCAACATAAAGGCTGGGGCAGTGGCTCAGATTCCAGAGAACTCTTCAACTCCATTTGAAAGGAGAAGTTAAGAGCATCTGGGGAATGAGAAATTCTGCTGTTAGAGACCTTTTGCCTTTGGATAATCTTAAGAGCAGGAGGAAGATCATAATGAGCTTGGATATGGAAGAAGGCCATCCCATTTTGTGGGACACTAACTTTCAGTGTATTTGTCTGAGCTGATGACTTTGTGGGAATGCTGGGGACAGTGTGATCAAAGGTCTCTTCCAGATAAAAAAGAACAGATCCGTCAAGGGAACCAGAAGGGATGTGCTGGGGCCTCCCTGGGCTCTGTGGTAGATTTCTAACACTGAACAAGCCCTCTTCATTAAGCCTCTGATTTCTGACCTAGAAATTAAGGAGACTCCAAATGAGCACATTGTTAGAAAAAGTGGGAGGGGCGCCTGGGTGGCTCAGTGGGTTAAAGCCTCTGCCTTCGGCTCAGGTCATGATCCCAGGGTCCTGGGATCGAGCCCCCCATTGGGCTCTCTGCTCAGCAGGGAGCCTGTCTCCTCCTCTCTCTCTGCCTGCCTCTCTGCCTACTTGTGATCTCTGTCAAATAAATAAATGAAATCTTAAAAAAAAGAAAAAGTGGGAAAGCTCCGTCTATACAGAAGACATTCCATCTATAGGGGGATCAATCATCTTGACTGAATAACAATGGAAAGCCCTAGACTGGGGAGTTAAATCTCCTCACTGGTAAAATGCAAGGAGTCTGAAGATAGAGAGTAGATCCATAAACATAGTATCTTAACCACTTTAAAGTATACAGTCTAGTAGGATTAGGAATATTCAAAATCTGTACAACCATGCTCTAGAACTCTTTTCATCCTGCAAAACTGAACCTGTTGCAGTTAAACGACCACTCCTCCCAGTCCCTGGCAACTGCCATTCCACTTTCTGTCTCTATGAATTTGACTACTCCGAGTACCTCATGTAAGTGGGGTCATACAGTATTTGGCTTTTTGGGACTTTCTTATTTCACTTAGCACTAATGTCTGAAGATTCATTCATGCTGTAGCATGTGTCAGAATTTTCTTCCTTTTCAAGGCTGAATAATATCCCATTGTGTGTATACATCACATTTTGTTTATTCATTCATCTGCAGACAGACACCTGGGTTGTTTCTACATTTGGCTATTGTGAGTAGTGTTGCTATGAACATGGAAGTGCAAACATCTCTTCAACACCCTGGTGTTCATTATTTTGGGAATATACCCAGAAGTGGAGTTGCCAGATCATACAATAATTCTATTTTTAATTTTTTGAGGACCCATTATTCTGTTTTTCCTTAGGGGCTGCTTTATTTAATATTCTCACCAACAGTTCACAAGGGTTCTAATTTCTCTACATACTCGCCAACACTTATTTCCTCCCTCCCTCCTTGCCTCCCTTTCTTCTTTCATTCCTTCTTTCCTTTCTTCCATATTTTTTCTTTTTTTGTAAAATAGTTGCCATCTGAATGGGTATGAGGTGGTATCTCAGTTGATTTGCATTTTCCTAATGGCTGGTGATGTTGAATATCTTTTTATGTGCTTACAGGCCATTTGTATATCTTCTTTGGAGAAATGTCTATTCAAGTCCTTTGCCTATTTTAAATTCTGCTTGTTTGTTTTTCTGTTCTTGAGTTGTAGGAGAAATCTTCCCATGCTCATATCTCTAGGACTTAGAATAACACCTGCCATGAAAAAAAAAACTTTGTTGAATAAATATGTCCTAGGTCTTTCTGATCCAATGATCTTATTCCAAGATTTAGTATAAGTCATGACCAATAACTAGAGCTGGAAAGTCATAATGATGGATGGAATATAATAATATATTAAGAATGAGATTGTTTAAAATACAAAGAAGTAAATTTTGGATGCTACCACTTTATTGGATGAATGTCCTATGAATCAATCCAGTCTACTTATTTTTCCTGCTATCCAAACCAGACTTTGTGGTTTTGATAGCATCAGCCATGGGGATGGGAGAAGAGAGGCATTTAGTTGCACACATTATCGCTTTTTGGAAAAAATACATATGCAATAAAGGTAACATGTTTCCTTAGGAGGTTAAACAAAATGCCCATTTCTTTTAGCGACCATCTTTGATTTACCATGAGTCATTTTTTTCCCTTGAAAGACCTTCAAATCTCAGCACCTACTCAGGATAAGAAAATTACTTGGACTGCACTTCCCATCTTGCCACTGGATGGCAGTATCCTCTCGTATGCCTGCCCTGCCTGCCCAGTCAGCAGAATCTTGATTTGCCCAATTGGAGAAGTGGGTAGACAAGAGATTTTACTAGAATCACTTGGGTTTTTTTAGTAAAATGGCTAACATTCTTCTTCTTCATGTTTATTCCAGAGACCGAAGGACCTTAACTTCATCATCTTCTATTCTGATACTTCTTCCTTTCCAATCCAATTTTAAATTGCCCCAACTTAGTCCATTGTGCTAATAACCCCTCCTTGTAATGGACAAACTACAACTTATATTCTGCACTATACTGTGGGGAAGGAGAGGTTCTTATTTGACTTTGTAGCCTGCACACTTACCATGGCGCTTGTGCACAGTGGGTAGTCTCAAGACATGTTGGGTAAACCCATCAGGTAGAAGAAACAGAACAATAAATGAACACTCCTTTACCAGTATATCCAGATAACATACATGCTAAAAAAGAGCTGTAAGAATAACATATTTTTCTGAATATAAATTTAATACATGCAATTTGATAGGTGATAAATTATATTTCTTTCTACTTTGTGGGGTTTTTTTTGTTATACCTAATATTGAATTAATACTTCTTATACATGTATTTTCATGCTTCCATATGGATCTTTTTCTGAATTTTCTTTCTCAACTTTGCCATTTTTGTTGTCATACTCGTGTTCTGAAACCTTTGAGATTTTTGAGTATCATCTTTAACAAATCTCTGCTACTCATTTCTTACATCCAATTAGTCACATCTATTTATTCTGTTTCCTAAATATCCCTCAAAATCTGTCTACGTTGTTTCATCCTCCCTGCCTCTATCCTGGCGCAGCCTCTACCATCTGTCTCTGGCAGGGCATTAACTCCTAATTGGACTCTCCGCCTCTGATCTTGACTCTTGCCAACTCTTTTCCCATCCTGCAACTGTAGCAATCATTTCAAAGTATAAATCTGTGCATGTCACACCCCTACTTTGAGGGCTTCTTATCACCTTTGATATGAAAGCGTAAGTTCCCTAATCTTGCACCTAGAGCCCCTACTAACCCCTCTAGCGTTCTCTTTCTTCATTCTCTACCTTAACATTTACCTTCCTGCAATGGTGACCACTTCTGTGGCTTAAGAATTACTTCTATAGTGTTTCATCTTCCAGCATTCACACATGCTGTTCCCTTTCCCTCATCTACCCTTCTATTCCCTTTGTCTGCCTGGCATTCCATCCTTTAAAACTTCACTTAAAATCACCAGTTCCAAGAGTCTTCTGTGCCCCCTGGAGATTAAGACAAGTGGACTTCCTGTTCCACGTCACCCTATCCCCACCCTGCTGTAACATGTTATATCCTATGATTTTTGCAAGTTTATGTGTTTTTTTATGTGTGTAAATCCCTTTGTCTTGTGTGCCTTTTTATTCTAGTACAGTACATGACTAATGGTGGGTGCCACACAGATGTTCGCTAAATGAATGAAAGTGCTGCTAGTTGACATTTACTGCGCATTTGCTAATTACTAGATATATGCAAAGCAGTTTATATCCTTTATCTCATTTAATTTTCACAATGGCTCTCTCTCTTTGGTAGTTATGCTGAGTTTAACAGGTGAGGAAACTGAGGATTGGAGAGATTACGTAGCAGGGAAGTGGTGGAAACACCACATCTACCTCCAGGCAGAGTTGGCTGTAGGGATACTAGGGGATCTGGAAAGATCCTTCATATGCAAAAGTCATTAGACCTTTGTTAGTTCTACTTGTTGTAAATATTTTCCTTCAGTTTTGATGCTTTCTAATTTTCTATTTGATCATCTTGACATTTAGAATCTATTTCCTTTTTTTTCAGTTATTAAATGTAATCTTTTAGTTATTAAATCAGTCACTATTTTCTTTGATAATTTATTCCATGGACTATGCTTTGAAAGCTTTATCCTTTCTAAGTTTAGTTTGTCACCTATATTGTTATTCTATACTTTGATAACATCATTGTTTTAAATTTAACTCTTTCCCCCAAATAGTAAATTTTTCTAAAATAATTTATCAAATAGTGATTTCTATCAGGTTATGACACGTTTATCATTTGTCAAATTCTTAAAAGTGCCCCTGGGTTGGGGAAATTTACTTATTGGCATGTCACCTCTCAAGCTATTACCACAGCATTTTATAATTTATTTTTTATTCATAAGGATAAGTCCTGTCTCTTACACACATATTCCATCCACTCCAATAATTTTCCTTTTGCAACAGTATCTTGGCTGATCTCACTTATCATTTTTAAGTTGATCTTTGAAACTTTTCTCTCTTTAAAACATTTATTGAAATAACTTTTTAAAAAATATAATGTGCAGTATGTTTATTATACTTATGAATCTAGAATATTTAAAAATTAAGTCTAGAAATATTAACAGTTTGTTTTGTTTCCTCATGGTTTTCATTCTATGTGAATATGAGTAATACAGCTGGAATCATGTTGTAATACATCTTAGTATCCTGTTTCTCCCCTCAAAAGTTACCTTGTAAGCATTTTCATATCCGATTAGATTTTGAAATGATGAGTCTTAATCTTGTGTAATTTTCACTAATATGAAAGCCTGTAGGTCTGTTTAGTGAGTCCCCTATTGCTGGACATTTAGGTTATTACAAAAATTTTCTTTCCTTTAAACGTATTGTAATGAAAATTCATGCAAATACATTTTTTGTTCACATTGGCTGATTTCCTTAGAGTATATTTCTAGATCTGTGTCAACAGTTAGAAGCAATTTTAATTTCTAGATCTGTGTCAACAGGTAGGAGCAATTTTAAGGCCCCAAATCGCTTTTTAAGAAGACTGCACAAATTTAAACTCTTACTATTAGTACATGAAAACGTTTGTTTCCACTGTACTCTTGCCAACAGTTGAGTATTATCTCATTGAGATTTTCATTGGGGTTATGTTAAATCTATAAATCAATTTAAAAAGAATTGCCTTCTTTACAATATTGATTCTTTTCTTCCAGGAAAATGGTGTGTCTCCATTAAATCTTTATATCTCTCAGTGAAATTTTGTTGTTTTCTTTACACAAATCTTGCACATTTATGACTGGGGTTATTTATGGGTATATTATGGTATTTTTACTTTTATTTTTTGTTTTTGTTTGTCACGTGAATGCCAGTAAAAATTTATAACTTCTTATTTTCTGAAAGTGTGTCTTACAAGAATTTGACCCTCCAGATGCTCTTAAAAAAAGGGGGGGGTTCTATGCTCAAATTGGAAAAAGCTATGACCTTCACTTGGAAAGTCTCATGAAAGCTGGAGAAATCCTATTGTAAAGAAACCTGTTGCATGTGATTTATTAGTACACATAGTGCATCCCAACCTTATTTGATCATAGAATTTTTTAACATAAAAATAAAAATTTTAATGTGAAGTTTGTTAGCATTTAGGAGAACTGATATTCTGGGAAACCCAATGTTGTGGGCTGACAAAAAGCCCCAATTCTTCATTCTTTCTTGTAACTCTATCTTTTTCCATGAAACTGTGGAGAGCTCTTCTGCTGTGATTGTAAACACAGCCATGTGACTTGGCCGGTGGATGTTAGCAGATATAAAGCACACAGAGCCTTTAAAGTGCTCTTGATCACTGTTGCACACTTTCTTATCCATGAAAAAGATATGCTTGTGGTGTCTTGTTGGAAAACAACACATGTGAGGCAGAGCTGAGTTAAACCATTCATCCCAGTTGGGAACATGTTAGATCAGTCAAAAACCAGTCAACCTTGTCCATGAAAGTGAGCCCAGCCAAGAGCAGAAGAACCATCCATCTGGACTTCAGACTTAAGAGCTAAATAACTTCTGGTTGTTTTAAATCACTGAACTGTGGGGTAGCTTGTTACATGGCATTATTATGGCAATAGTTAACAGTAAACCTTAAGCAGATTTGATATAGGTAGGTAGTTTAAGCTTAATGGTCCTCATCATATTAAGAAAATTCCCTTTGGTTTAGATTTTTCTAAATAGTTGTAGCCAAAAATGTTATCAAATAGCTTTTGGGCAGCCATTAAGATTATTTCAAGCTTTTCTAATTGAACCTACTGGTGTGATATTTTATATTAATTGACTTTCTATTAATATCCTCTCCTGTCCTTCCTAGGTTAAGTCATTCTTGGTAGCAGTTGATCATTATTTTAATGTACTATTGAATTCCATATGCTAGTATTCTCCTTAGGGATTTAGCATCTGTATTCATAAGTAAAATTAGCTTGTAGCTTCCTATTTCGGTCCATCTTTCTCATTTTTGGTATAAGGCATGTGCCAACTTCATAAAATGACTCAGCTTCTAGCCTTTGCCTATGCTTCAGATCAATTTTTATAACATGGAAATCATTTAGTCCTTAAAAGACAAATGGAGTTCATTGCTAAAGCCATCTGATCATTGTAACTTCCTGAGAGTTGATTACTTCTTTGGTAGTTTTTATTTTTAATTTTTCCATCTGATTATTGTACACATAGTGCATCCCAACCTTATTTGATCGTAGTTTAAATTACTTAGTGTACTAAGTAATTTGGTTTCTACTTAGTTTCTACTTAGTTTAATTTACATTTTAGAAAATTCAAATTGTTTTTGTGAAGAGGCAGTGATAGGCATCCTGTAGTTTGTGTATTGGAAGCTATCTCAGTTACTTTGGAACCAAGTCTGATATAATTAACTAACAAACAAAGTACATACCAGGCCATTTATT
Organism: Mellivora capensis; assembly: GCA_004024625.1. Taxonomy (NCBI): domain Eukaryota; kingdom Metazoa; phylum Chordata; class Mammalia; order Carnivora; family Mustelidae; genus Mellivora; species Mellivora capensis. The sequence continues at coordinate 17,597 of PISX010003608.1, read as the reverse complement.
CTAGTACAACTTAATATCAGACCTAACATAAGTTCTCATCTTAATATGAACTAGTATTTCTGTATATAATGGTGTGGTTACATACATGTATGGCCACCATATTTTCTAACTTTTTGAAGGTTGAGTTGTGGGGAGCATTGTCTGACAATAGTTTGATGTTTCTTAGGGTTGGAGAAGACAGGCTGGAAGAAGCAATCTGGATTCATAAATGTTGGAATTGAGCATACTTTCACATGATTTGTGTTTATCAGGTCAGAAAATTCTTGAACGTGGAACTCTTTTAAAAATGCAGGACTTGATTGTCATACTAACTGATTGAAGTTAAGGTTAATATGGGATTTGAGGCTTATTTATTTATTCATTTGTTTGTTTATTTCTGCAAAAGAGCACACTTTATTGGGGAGAGAGCACTGCACATGACCAACAGATGAAGGCAGCCTGGGGGGGTGTCCTACACATCATGTTCAAAAAGGTACACAGGACATTTTGCTAAGAAAGAACTTCCCCAACTTCATCCCTTCGAGGGGTCAGGATACTTCCAACAATTTCCTAGAAGACAGCTGTTGTCATTAGAGGTAGAGTCCCTCAGGGGTGCCTTCCTTTCTTTTTCTTTTTTTTTTTTTTAAAGATTTTATTTATTCATTTGACAGAGAGAGAGAATGAGAGAGAGCGCATAACCAGGGGGAGCAACAGGCAGAGGGAGAAGCAGGCTCCCTGCTGAGGAAGGAGTCTGATGTGGGGCTCCATACCAGGACCAGGAGGATGGCCTCGTGGCTCCTAGACCATGTGATCTGTGGCCCCCAGTAGAGACTGAGCAAGACAGAGAGTAGAGGTGCTGCTAAGTGGAGTGTGTCTGGGGGAGTGAGGGCTCTGTCCACATCTGGGTGGGAGGGCAGAGGCTGTGCAGTGCTCTTCACTCACCTTAAATCACCTCTCACTGAGGGGGACCTGAGTGCGAGTGTGGTGGGAGTGGTGTCCATGGTGACATATTTTTCATCACATTCAGAGCCCATCAAGGCAAGGGCTGACAGACCCAGTATTGAGCAGAAAACAAGTTGACAAACGAACAACAGTGAAAATCAAAAACAGGATTCCCACTGCCCCTCCATGTGAATTTCAGATAAACCACGAATACCTGTTCAGCATTAGTATGTCCCAAACATTGCATGGGACATCTTTATATGAAAAATTTTTTTTTGTTATTTGAATTCAGTTCTCTGGGCTTTCCTGCCTGGCCCAGCGTCCAGATCTCCTTGATGGGAAGGCTGCAGGGAATCTGTATCAGATCAAATTGTTTCCTTAAGTCAAAGATCTGAGTTCTAGAATCTCTATCTTTCCTGCTCTCTCTTCTTCTTTCTTCTTTGTGAAAAAAGGATGGAGTAACTAAGTGGAGAAATTTATTTGCCATAAATTACCAAGAGAAGAGCTTCTCCTGATTCAATGAGGCAATTATTATATCTTCAGTAAAGAAGGATTGATTATTCCAAACAAACAAACCAGACTGGTTTAATGGAAATCTGTATCTATAACCTGCTGTAGTTGTTAAGTGGGAAGTAAATATATTCTTAATAACCAACTGATATTTAGTTAATGTACAGTAACTTGCCTGCTAAGCTTAAATGAAATGCACAGTTAATTAAAACTATCTCTGTATCAAATCCTCTGGGAAAATATGTTACACACACTCTGACTCGGGGTTTTTTTCCACCTTCCCCTCCCAACGGAGCCCCTGTTGGTAGATTTTAATATGATCTGTATGGAGGTCTGCGGATGGTTTTGCTGGACCACTCTCATCCTGCTCAGAGATATGGAAATACCACTCATCTATTCAGATCTTCAGCAAGCCCCAAGCTGAGGCTGCAGAAGTTGACACCCCAAAGCCTGGTTGGCTGCCTGGAGATGGGGGTTCTACCCCAGTTTGCCCACGAATTTGCTGTTCATACTGGGCCTTTGCCTCTCTGAGCTTGAGTTTCCAATTTGTGAAACAAATGTAACCTCTCACAGATTTGGCAACAGGTCAGAAAAAGTTTGGGCAGGATTTAAAGGAACCCACCAACCTTGATTTGTTAAATGGGTCTCCAATTGTGCTGGTCCTTCTGCTGTGTGAATCCCAGATTTGGTGCTGGTTGGAGAAGGCTTTGAGAAGTTTCGTTATTTATCCACTTACTACCCCCCCCTTTTTTTTTTTTTTTGCTATCCAACAAGTATTTGATACTTGAGTATCTACTGGCCCCAAGGTTTCTTGAGTAAGGCAACTGGAGAGACAAAATCTCACTCCCAGCTGGATCTCTTGTAGATATATTAAGTCAAATGTCTGCAATTCAACCAGTCATTACACTCCTCTTAGTTTGTTTCCTTTTCTGCTAAGTGAGGATAGTGCCTTCCCTACAAATCATTGAATGGCTGTGAAGGTCCAATGAGATAATATATGCGCAAATGCTTTCAAAGTTGAAAGAATTAACATATAAATGTATATTTCCCCCAGTAGTGGTGGTTCATGAGAGTTCCTCAGAACCCACTGGATTTGCAGATCTGCAGCATGCTGAGGACTGGCATGTACCAGGCGTGAGCACCCGGCCAAGGTTGGTGGGCCGGGAGGCTGGGCAGCTCAGCCTCCTGAAGACCCCCAGGGGTGAGAGCCACCAAATTATTAGTAAAGCGTGACTGCCCTATAGGATGTAGAGAATAGAAGTTACTTTTGAAGACGTGACCTCATTTGATTTATGGAGCATCACTAAGAGGATGACAGAGAAGGTATCCTCTTCCTCAATTTATGGCCAAAGAAACTGAACTTCTGAGGAAGGGAAATGAGTGGTCCAAGGCCACGCTGTGCAACTGACAAAATCAGGACTAGTGTGCAGTTCTTCCCTTTATGTCACCGTTACTTTCAAAAGAACCGTCCATTTGCCATCCGGCTTCGAGCCTGAGAGCTTGGTGGCACCCAGAGAGCTTGGGGAACGTGCGTGCTGGGGTGAGGAGTCTCTGAATGAATTCAAGACAGATCTGTTTTGTGCTGCAGAACTTAGCAAGTGACATGGGGTTGCATTTTCGCCACTCAGCCCTTAGCTGGATGCTCTTGTGCAGGGGAAAGCCAGAACAAGGGTATGTGTTGGTCCTAGGTGGGTGGGGGTTGCCTAGGTTGGGTTACCCCTGAAGGGGGTCATCAGGACTGCTGACCTTCTGGGGACAACCCCACCCTTCCCTGATGCTGGGGCTGTCTCTCTACGAGGGCTGCTCTCAGAGGACGCAATAAAAAGTTAATATCCGATTGCAGTGGGAAGCCATAAGCCAGCTGTAATTACATGGGTGTGCAGATATTAAAGGCCGATGTAATTATAATTCCAAGGTAATGGGGGGAGTACACTCAGCAAGGTTTTGTGCTAATGTTGCCTTTTTTCCTTTTGTCTCTCAAATTCCCTGCATTAATCAGATAAGACTCATCTCTGGCCATGCAGCAGGTCCTCCCACGCTCCTTCTTAAGAACAGTGGGTGACCCACGCTGGGGCTTGGGACCTGGTAGGGGCCTTGAGGTCTGCCCAGTATGTGCTGGGGGGCTACTGAGTTCTGCCTTTCCAGTATGCAGCCCTCCTCTCCTACTGGAGGAGCTCTGTCACTAAAACAATACCAGGGCCTCTGTCCCCTTGTCCTTTGTGGCCCTCAGATTGTCCATCCTGGAAATGAGGAGGAGGATAAGGATGATTTCCAAGGGCTCCCGTTACTCTGAGCATTCTGCGTTTCTTAGAACCATGGTTGCATCCAGGAAATGCCAGATCCAGGCCTTGAGGACAACTTACAAGGCAGAAACAAAATGAGAATTATAAGCAGACATCGGGGTTCAAGCTCACTAGCCCCCTCCACCTCATGTGCTCAGTTGCTGCCTCTGGCTTGTGGCTGTTTTGATGGACAGCGTTGATACATTTCCATTTCCATCATTGCATGAAGTCCTACTGGACAGCACTAAGGGTGGTCCTGTGAGGAAGGCTGGGTTATGGGGCGCCTAGAATGGGGTGGTGGAAGGAAGTGGGATTTGGGGTCTGGGCAGGCCTGGCTTGCCATCCTGGAGCTGCCATTGAGAGTTACGTGACTTGGGTAAATCACTGAACTTTTCTGAACCTCCGTAAAATGAAAATTACAATACCATTTTGTGGAGTATTTTGAGTATTAGTGATTTAGATATCAATATGCTGAGTATCAAAATAAAACAGATATGCAAAGGAGAGGATGGTGGGGCCTTGTCACCCTTTCTAGCAGCTCCTGACCCAGAAGGCTGTCCTGCTGGACTGTTGCACGAAGAAGTGCATAAGGAGATGGCTTTCCCAAGCCTTCTTCTAGCTTGTCCGCCTTTACAGTTGAGCAACTGACCGAAGTGTTTGACTCATTACTGTTTCTTCTTCTATACAAAGGGAGTGAGGGCCTGCCCATTTCTCCCTGCCCTCCCCTCTCCTCACCGCAAACCCCACGCCTACACCTGTCATCCTCTTAGGGTTGCCAGATTTAGCAAATAAAAATACAGGATTTCCAGTTAAACTGTAAATTCAGATGAGCAATGAATACTTTTTTGGTGTAAGTATATGCCAGGCTAAAAATTATTTGTTGTCTGTCTGAAATTCTAATTTAACTAAGTGTCCTCCTGCATTTCATCTGTATTTATCTTTGTCACTTACTCAGTTAGTCCCGGATGTCGAGGGCAAGATCACAGTGTTCTATATGCGTGAGAGGCCTGGGGGCCGTCACTGGGTATCCTCTCACATTTTGCGTGTGTCTTTGGTGTGTGTCTGTCCTGTGACAAAGGAAGGGGTGAGTAAAGGGAATTCAGAGGTCTTCCCGGATGACGGCTCTAAGTCTGGGTTAGTTATGTGGGTAGGCACAATGAAGTCATCTTTGTGGGCTTCTTCCAATGTTCTTGCCAGTGACCAGGGTCTCAGTGTCTCCTGGTCCACCATCTTGATGCCCTAACAGTGGACAGAAGAAATTTACTGCTTGATTTGACAGGATTGGTTTTTCTGTGAGTCCAGGCCAATGTGTGGGGTAGGAGCTCCCACTCAGAGGAAACGGCCCCTCTGTGCCTGGTGGGGCCTCCTTCCTCCTCCTTTTATGTCCAGATTCTCCAGGAAGCCTCTCCCAAGTGAACTGCTGAGCCTTGCTCCCATCCTCTGTGCTCTGGTCTCCCTTCCATTCCTGTGTATGCCTCAGGCTGTGTGTGTGCGGTGCAGCCAGGAGGGGGGAAGTGAGAGAAGAAACATGGTGAGGCTCCTGCTGCTGGTCCCGATTATTCCTCTCTTCCCTTCCCCGCACCCTTCTCTTCCTTCCACCCAGGTTGGCAACAATACAACCCGACTTCTGTCACTCATTTGGGTCACAGCTGTCCTGTTCTCAGGTTCCTTTTACCCACAGGAATCTCTGAATAGACTCCGAAGATGACCCTTCCCATGCCCTCTTTGTAACCCCATAACCCCTTGACGAGAGTCCTTTGCTTCTGGTTCACGCGTGTGTTACTTCCCAGATACTCAATCATCTCAGCCTTGTGCTCTGTTCCAGACACCATCCGCTCCTGCCACCCCTTTCCACTTGATTTTCTGCTTCCCTAATTACTCCCTGTCTGGCAGGTTCTACTCTGGCCGCACTGCCTGTAGGAAGCCTTTGCCCGGCACCTGGCTCTCAAATCCCTCCCTCCCACACAAGGCCTGGCCATATCTGTGGTGGTCAGCGTCTTCTGGGGCAGCCCCAGCTCCTGTTGTCAGCCAGACTCTTCTTCAGCCACTTTGTGAGAAATTAAAAGGACACCCAAGGACTGGGTCTAAAACCTTTTGCCTCTCTGACACTTGGCCCAGTGTGCCTGCTGCCCAGAACCAGGGTGGTGAAGGAATCCAAGGGCAGGGATCCCACAGAGGGCGTTGCTGTGCATCAGGGGGCTGATGCGTCCTTCCAGGCTGCTCCATCCTGGGTAGAACACTGCTTCTCGGGGTCACTCGGAGGTTCACCGTTTACTGACTTATGTATGGACATTGTAGCTGAAGAATCTTGTTTCCATGCAGGGCCTTAGCATCCTGGACAGATACGGACACCACTGCTGGGAGAAGAGAGAGGGGGGAGAAGGGTTCAGGGATTGTCCTCTTGTCCCCGGTTCCGAAGGGGGTTCTGCAGAGTGTGAAGCCACCCCATGAGAACTCATGTGCCCTTTCACCTTGTCAGGTCTGGGGATTGAGTCTGCTGTCCTCGTGGAAGGCTCTCTGTGCATGGTTCAAATTGGTTCAGATTTGACATTGCCGTTTTGCCCTGCTTCCCTTTCAGTGTCTTCCCCCAAAAAATAACGTGGCCAGGACTTATGACAACTCATGGAGGGTTCAGCGTACACCTTCTTCCCTTCTCTCACTGTCTCAGCCCTACCTTGTGTCTCTGCGGAAGCTCGAGGCATTACTGTGCTGTCCTGTTTCAAATCAGCCCTGTGCCTCAACCTGGACTGTAAACATCACGCCTGTGGTTGAGAGGTTGTGACGTACTCCGTGACTAGAACATTCTTTTAGTTGTCAGGGAGGACTGGCTGATGGGCCTGCTTCTCCGAACATTTGCTGGGCTCTGGTGGGTCTTTCTGGGGGCTGGGGAGGCACCTCAGCTCCGGGGGGCAAGTGCTGTCTGTGTGCCTCTGCTCCACTTTCCTTTCCTGGAGGCTAGGGTGGTCCTGTAGGAAGGTGGAGGGTGCAGAGGCCTTTGAGAATGGCACAGTTCATAGCTTCCTCTCCGGTGTGACCCAAGCTCCCACCTTCCTCTCTGACATGACCCAGTCTAGACTTGTCCTTTGTAGAATGTCTGAGAGCAAAATCAGATCAGGATGGCCACATCAGATCCATTCCCCTTGAAAGGGCATAGAAAAAGTATTCTTCTTCACAGTGAGGAGCCTTTGCCACATCAAAGCTTTCCTTGATGCACTTTTCTCCCTGTATTTGCTAGGGCTAGCATCCTCCTAGACCTCATACATATCTCTACAGTAGGACCAATAATATTGAAAGCCAAATATTTTCAGCTCTTACTATCTACCAGGCTTTATAACTGCTTACCACATATCAACTCATTTAGTCCTCACAGCCAACCAACGATGGAGACATAGTGTTGTGCCCATTTCACAGAGGAGCTCAAGGCACAGAGAGCTCACTTGCTTGCCCTAGGTCACCAGCTGGAGAGAGATGGGGTTGGGGTTTGAATTTAGGTGGTCTGGCTCTAGTAACATTATGGCCTTCCCAGTGATTTTTGCCCTGCCTACCCTGCAGAGTTGTCATGAAGTTCAAATGAGCCAATGGATGATAAAGGATTTGGAAAAGCATAAAACTATTATGCAAACACAAGGTGTTTTATGAACAGCTTGCTCCTTCACCAGATCTTGAGATGACAGTCAGATTTGACTGTTTAATTACTTTAAAGGCAAACCTGTCAGGTGGAGGCAGAGACTATAGGGCCCCTCAGACTTTAAGAACATCTCTGTCTTTCCCAGTACCTTCTGACAGCTTTGATTTTCTCCTCGCTAAATTCCTGGGCCCTGCTCTATTGAGAATTTTCACTGAGTATCCATTCCTTAGGTAAACAGTGAGACGGCCTCATAAGAATCATAGAGAAAAGCAGGCTTTGAGAACATTGGCCCTTTCAACCCAGGACATATCCAAACTGGATCTTCCCTGTCTTTGCTTTAATAATTCTCTATGGATCTGTCCTTCGTGGCTTTTCATAAAGCTCTGCAAAATCTCTGCTATATGTATTATTTATATATTACATGTCTTGCCCTTCCAACAAAGCCTGTCCACCCACAGGCTATCAGGGAGGACCAATATAGAACTTCAGAATCAAAGCAAGTGAGCAGGAGGGAGTCTGGGTAAAGGGAAGGACCTTAACAATCAGCCTATGCAGGTCTCCAGGTCCTTCTGCTGGCGTCTCTAGTGGAATGAACATCAGATGGCCCATAGTGATGAGGAACTCACATCCTTTTAGATGCCAGACCTCACTGGCTCCCTTTTCTCGACCCCCATGGAGTCAGAGCACATCTAGAGTTGGTCTTCTAACTTTCTCAACAGTCCCATAATTTTCCCGAGTGTATCCTGAATTCTGCTTCCGGTAAGAAGAGTAAATATCCAGTAGTACACACAAACCTTGTCTTAGAACCACATCTTTTCTTGAGGTGGAGGGAGGCCTAGTTAGCATAAGTGGAACTTGACTTTCCTTGATGTCTTGGTTACCTTGAATTGTCCCTGATCTATTTTCACTGAGTTTCTGATTTTTAGGCCCTTGTCTGCCTCACTTCCCAGGGGCTTCCACAGAGTTTTCCCTCAAGATCATTGCTCTGGGATCCTGCTGCCACCTGCCTCTCTTCAGATTTCTCAGGCCTGCTTGTCAAGTTTTCCCTGGCAGTCCTCAAATTGGTGTCACTATGCTTTGCAAGATCCAGCAACAAAAGAGTGTGAAACAGCCAGAATGATCTTAAAAACAATCAACTTGGCTCCATCTGTGATCAAAACATCATTCTTATCGTCTAAAATCCAAACACTTAGGAGGAAATCTGTGAGGTCATAGTCATGTTTCAACTATTTTAAAAAGCATCTTTATTTTCTGTTCTTTTCATTTTTAGCCCTGAGAACCTAAGTGAAAGGCCCCGAGGAAATGTAAATGTTACATAAAGTGAATAAAAAGTCTTTTAATGCTTATAGTAAAAAATCTTATAATAAAGTGGTGACTACAAGTTGAGCCTCTACCAAGGTATGTGTCATAGATTTCATCTCCTTTAATAACACAAAAGTGATCAGCCAGTGAAGACTATACAAGTGGGAAGCTGAAGAGTCAGAAGTCAGTACTCCAGGAAAAATGAGTATTCTAAGTTTGACTGAAGGCCATCAGTTCCTTCTGATCACAAGGTAGGAAGTGCAAAGGCTTTTCGTCCTGGGAAAGTAGGGATGGAGACAGTCTGGGTGCCAGCATCCCTTGCACAACACCTGGAATACATCAGCAATAGAACAGTGTGGGGAGAGGACCCAGAGCTCAGAGAATCACACAGGTCAGCCATGTCCACATTCAGCACTAAACACCAGATCTGGTCAGCAAGCATGAATGGAGAGCCTGTGATTTGCTAGGTCCCGATTTAACTGCTGGGGAGATAGAAGGATACTCAGTAAAATGTAAGTCCTAGTAGCTTCCACTAAGGACCTTATGAATGTAGGAGAAACCATTGAAATGCACATAAATTATTAAAATTAGACAAGGATAAAGGCACAGGTAAGTAGGACATACAAAATGTGCTAGAGTATGGAATGTTTAGGAACCTAAATAAAACTCAATGGATAAAGATGGCCGCATTTCAGTAGACTGCTCATTAGGGTTTCTAGCACAATGCTAAGTGTTATGGGAATCACCTAAATTGTGACACAAGTGTCTTTAGAAATAATTCGTATCCAATAAGAGAGACATAAAGTACACTGGACCACAAGTTGCCAAAGTGTGGGGCTTGGAGACACAGCCTATAAAGCCAAGAGAGCATTGCTTCAGGGGAGGATGTCCCTTTAAATTCCTCTTCTGTTCTCTTTCTGTTCACAGCTCCTTGGCTGGCATGATATGCCCCTCTTGAGGACAACTGGGAAGTCATGGTAGGAGGGGGGCTCTCAGATGCCACCTGCTACATTTAACAGGGACTTAGGGTGGCTGATGAGCTCCACAGCTCATCCTTAATTAGGAAAGCCGCTAAAAACGCCACCAGAGAACCCTGCCCCAGCGCTGAGAAGCTGTCTGTTTGCTAATGCGAATTGCTTGGGTTGATTGATACTTGTTTTGCGATTCCTTCCGTCAGCTTTCTCTGGTCTGGCCATCTGTTTTCTACCCAACAGGAGGCACGTTGGCTCTGATCCTTGCCTGATTTGCAATGGAGGAGACTTAATGGTGGGTTGGGGGCTTGAACTGGGGCTGGCAGGGATGTGCTTTTGGCACAGAATCGTCTCTGAGAGAATGCGGCCATCGTGGGCTGGAAAGACTTCTTGGGCTTTGGGTTATAGTGTCTGAGATTCAAAGCCAAAGTGAGCAGAGGACCCTCTGATGATGCTTCTGGAGCTCCTGGGAAGAAGCTCATCTGCCTTGTATAAGTCCATTCAGCTGCCCTTCTCACTCAGTATCCCAGCGACCTGGACATTTTATTGTCTGCCCACTGGAAAAATATTACACTTCATTCTTCTGAGTCACAACCCATCTTTCTTTGGCAATAATCAACATTATATTGGAAAGGGGAAATAAGAGGGTAAGGTTGGAGGCACACCCACATACAATCTTCCATATAAAAGATCTGAGGGCAGTGCAGAAGCGTTAATGATGAATTCGTTTAAATTATGTTACCAAGAGTAGCCCTGAGCAAGGAAGAGTTTAAAATGGCCTTTAGAGTTTTAAATCATCAGCAAACTCTTTAGAAGGGAAGCAACTCATGATGTGAGCCTTAATGCCTGGATAATATTTGGATAAGCGAAGCAACAAGGAGTGGGTGGAGAAGAAATCTATTTAACACGTAAATACATATGTATGTTATGCATATGGGCTAAACTTTGCTTTAATAATAGTCTGGCTAGAAAAAATGCTAAGTTGCCAAGTATGTTTGCTAAATTTTCTCCCCAGCATCAATGTTAGGATGTTGCTGGAAACCACAGAGGAGGAAGACTTTCAGCCCCAGAGGGAAACAGCAGGAAGAGCTCATCTGTGCTAGGCAGGATCTGCTGTGTCAGCAGGAGCAAAGGGGTTGGGCTGGTCGCTGATTTCAGAGCTATGGGTAGAAGGTAGTGGAGCAGGGGGAGGCCCAGCAGCTGCCACCACCAGCATGCCAAGCTCTGGTTCCATGCGGGGAATCTGAGGTACACAAAGGAGAGTCCAACTCATTATATGTCTGGGATATTTGGCAATGGCATAAATCCAGCCATTGGTGGGAATGTAGGAAGCCACAAGCAATTCCAGAGACTCATAAGAATTGAGAATACCAAGGCCCCATGTAACCAAGCTGGAGATCTGGCACATCACTAGTGGTGGTGGGAAGAAAATGTTGACTAGGGAAAGAGGCAGAAGTGCAGTCATATGCCATGGAAGGGTTGGGAATGGTATGCATTGAGGAATCCATGGGTTTGAGAAGCAGAGGGTTTTCCTTTGGCATTTGGCATGTGGACTCATAGGATGGAGCTAAGGTCCACGTATGCCATCCCCGTTCAGTAAGGGCCGGCTGATTTGACTTCTCAGTGCTTCCTGTCTCTGGCAGAGTTGGCCAGAAAGAGGGGCTAAAGGTGAAAGAGGATATCGGCTCTCCTTATGAAGCTGTAGGGTGCTGTGACATGTAGAGCAGGGAAGAAGAGGGCCTGAACAGCATATTTCTTAAAAGTTTTCCAGAAAGAAAGAAAAAAATCCTCATTCCATAGGCCAAGGAAGACTCCCAGTAAGGAAATACGAGATTTTGTGACTCTGTAAAAGGGAGATACAGGGAGTAATGGCAGGAATTACCACTGTGAATTTAACAGCTTACAAAATTGACAATAGAAGAAAAAATCCAAACCCTGCTAGGTGAGGGTCCAAGTTTAGTACTTACAAATCAAGAAAGAAAACAGCGTTTTTTTTTGTTGTTGTTGTTTTATTTAATTACTTTTTCTTTGCTGAAGATTTAGTATTTCACTCACGGTTGAAAATGTATGTTAACAACTTCTTAAAAACTTAATACTAGGGGTGCCTGGGTGGCTCAGTGGGTTAAAGCCTCTGCCTTCAGCTCAGGTCATGATCTCAGGGTCCTGGGATTGAGCCCTGAATTGGGCCTTCTGCTCTGCAGAGATCATGCTTCCTCCTCTCTCTCTGCCTGCCTCTCTGCCTACTTGTGATCTCTGTTTGTCAAATAAACAAATAAAATCTTAAAAAAAAACAACTTAGTCGTTAATCGGTAGTTAACAAATTACTAATTTGTTTTATTTTTATTTTTTTAAAAGATTTTATTTATCTATTTGACAGAGAGATAGAAAGAGAGCCCAAATAGAGTGGCAGGCAAAGGGAGAAGGAGAAACAGGCTCCCCGCTAAGCAGGGAGCCTGACATGGGGCTTGATCCCAGGACCCCAGGATCATGGCCTGAGTTGAAAGCAGCTGCTTAAACAACTGAGCCACCCAGACCCCCCTAATTTGTTTTAAAATAAAAACTATATGATATATATATATATATGTTCATACATATACATATACACATATATGTATATATATGTATGGTGTATATGTGTGTATATATGTGTATATATGTGTATATGTACATATATACATATATACACCCATACATATGCACGTACATATATGGCACTCAAATGTCACTTGTATATTTAAATATGCAACCTAAGTATTCCTAATACCTTTAGTTTTGGGTCAACCTTTGGTTTGCTATAAAAATAAAATGATTTTGGGCTCCCATCCTTTACACTGTTGGATATTTTGCATAAAAATGTGGTATTTTGCATTAGGGTAAGTGTATGTGTTGGTAGGATGGACACTGAGTTTCCCTAGTCAATGTTCACTCCAGAATTCTACTCCTACTGAATTCTCAGACCCTACTTGGATCCTGTGTAGCTGCTCTGTCCTTTTTTCTTTTCTTTCCAGCATTATTTAGATATAATTGACACATAACAATGTGTAAGTGTAAGGTATACAACATGTTGATTTGATACATTTATAAATTGCAAAATGACTGCCCATTGGTATTAGCTGCCACTTCCATACTGTCACATAGTTACCAATTCCTTTTGAGGGGGGTGAGAATATTTAAGATCTATTGTCTTAGCAAAATTCAAGTATATGATATGGTGTTATTAGCTATAATCACCAGGCTATACGCTAGTCCCCAAACTTACTAATTTTATAATGGGGATCTTGTACTCTTTGATGAGTACCTCCCAATTTTCCCTGTACCCCAACCCCTGGGAATCACCACCTTACTCCCTGTTTCTCTGGGTTTGTCTATTTTAGGTTCCACATGTGAGTGATATCATATAATATTTATCTTTTTCTGACTTATTTCACTCAGCCTTATGCCCTTGAGGTCCATCCAAGTTGTAAGTGGCAGAATTTCCTTCTTCTTAATGGCTTAGTAATATTTCATTATATAGATATACACACCACATCTTCTTTATTCATTCATCTGTTGACAGACGCTTGGGTTGTTTCCATATCTGGGCTATTGTGAATAATGCCACAATAAATATAGAGGTGCACATACCTTTTCAATATCCCATTTTTATTTCTTTTGGCTATATGGCCAGAAATGGAATTGCTGGATTATATGGTAGTTTTATTCTTAATTTCTTAAAGACCCTCCATACTGTTTTCCATAGTGATTCCACTACTTTACAGTTCCACCAACAGTGCATGAAGATTCCCTTTTCTCCATATTCTTGCCAACACTTGTCATTTCTTATCTTTTTGATACTAGCCATTCTAACAGGTGCAAAGTGATACCTTATTATGGTTCGATGTGCATTTCCCTGATAATCAGAGATGTTGAATACCTTTTCATGTGTCCGTTGGCCATCTGTATCTTTTCTTTGGAGAAATATTTATTTGCTTCCTCTGCCCATTGTTAAATCAGGTTGTTATTTTTGTGTGTGTGTGTGATTGGCTTGTGTGAATTCTTTACATATTTTAGATAAGAACCCCTTATCAGTTATATGGTTTGGAAATATCTTCTCCCATTTGTAAGTTATCTTTTCACTTGTTAATGATCTCTTTTGTTGTGTAGAAACTTTTTAGTTTCATGTAGTCTCTCTTGTCTGATTTTTTTTTTTTTTTCTGTTTTTGACTCTTGTTCTTGCTGTCATATACAGGAAATTGCTGCCAAGACACATGTGAGGGAGACTGACTCAAAGCATCTCAGACGTCAGGATTTAGAATGTCCCAAAGTTCAAGGAAGACTTCTAAGAGGAAATAAAGCTCAAGTTGAATCTCAAGGGGTCATTAAGATAAGCCAGGTACAGAAGGAAAAAAACAGCTTTCTAGGCACAGAGAGTTCTATTGGAGAGAGTGTGGAGGCATGGGACAGCCGTTTGCAGTCATGTATGATGTCATTAGAGTAGAGGGCAAGGCACAGCCATGCAGGGCATGAGATAGAAAAGGAGACTGGAAGCAGTCATAGCAATCCTCTTTATCTTGGAAAGAACCTTGAGCTTTATCCTGTGTATGGTAGGGAGCTATTAAGCAGGAGATGGTCTGTGGTAAGTCATGGACCTTCCTTAGTTCAGTTTTATGACAATGAAAACAACAAAGTTGAGCTGGGTCAAGACCAGTAGGAGGAGAATTAGTTAAAAATGCAGTTGTAAATAGCTCAAGCAAGAGATGATGCAGCTTGACTAGGGTGGGAGGAGATCAGAGAGACCAAGTTGGTTTTGGCAATCCATGGGATGTCAGTGGGATCTCAAGTCCTGGATTGTGAGGTTTGGGTACCTTCCTCTACCCAGAAGCATCACCATATGTTCTGGCAGCCCGCCTGGTGCTGAGTCAGCAAGCTCTACCTCCCCGCTGACGAAACTATGACCATAGATTGAGAAGACCCCCCCCCCATGAAAAATGGTGCAAATTGGTGAATCTGTTGAGCAATTCAGGCTGCAAGTAAGAGAATATTCCAACCTGAATGGACTTAAACAATGACAGAATCATCTCGTGTAATAAGAAGTCCTGAGACAGGGATGCAAGCTCATGGGCTGACTACATCAGCAGGTATCTCAGGAGCTCAGTGGTGTCAAGGGCTCTGGGCATGTTTTCCTTCTGCTCTGCCATCCTCAGCTCAAGAGCTTGTCCTTGCTTAGGTGCCCACAAAACCTGCCATTATATTCCTACTTGAATACTTCCAAGGGCAGAAAATAGCTTCCTGCCTTATGTTTCTCTTTCAAAATGAGGACACTTATCCCCAAAGCTCTCAAAAAACACCCCCAATCTCTTGCTGGCCAGAATTGATGTCCATGACTCAATTAATGGCAAACCAATGGTGAGAGAAATAGGACAACCATGATTGGCTTAGACCAATTCAGAAAAATTCCTTTCACCTGGAGGAGGTGACAGGGCTGTTCTCTCTTGAAGCACATAGCTGAATGGAGGAAAGTAGGAAAACTGATGACCATGTCCTGACTTCTGTTAGGAAGGAGAGAGGAAGACATCTAATGTTGGGTAGACAAATAACATGGCTGGAAAGGTAATCAGGGATCTAGTACACAAATAAGCAGATCTTTTAGTTCCAGAAAGTGGAGTCCACAAGACTCACAGTCCTTAAGCTTTGGAGGTACAGACCCAGGGGAGGGCATGGGAGATGGCGAGGTATGTAGTTCTAGGGATCTCTAGCACTTCTTTCTGAGATCCAGGAGATCTGAGAGGCAAGCAGCTGGTGAGGAGGGCTCAGAAGAAGATCACCAGCTTGCTAAAGCAAGAGTAAAATAAACTGCTTTCCAGGGTTTGTATCACAGTGACAGCAAAAGGCAAGGAAAGTGCGTTTCCCTGACATTCTAAAAACAGAATCCCAACAGAAAGGGTGCCATTTATTAGTCCAGAGTTTGTCAAGGCCTTGAGTTCCATCACCAGCAAGGCTTCACCAGCTTAAAGTGGGTTGAGTAGATGTGATATGTGGAAGGTTTCTTAGGATCTTTGGAACCTATGGCAGTCCTTTATGTGTTATGTGACTCACCTCCAATGTCTCACCCAGGCTTCTTGGTGAAGACATGCCTCAGTCCTCCTCCCTCTCCTGCAGATGAACATTTGAGTCTTAGGAAGAATCAGGTGCCTTAGTTGAGGTCACACAGCTGACAAATGGTCGAGC
Organism: Mellivora capensis; assembly: GCA_004024625.1. Classification (NCBI taxonomy): domain Eukaryota; kingdom Metazoa; phylum Chordata; class Mammalia; order Carnivora; family Mustelidae; genus Mellivora; species Mellivora capensis. Next base: position 1,776 of record PISX010003608.1, on the reverse strand, counting down.
GAGAACTAGAGTGCATTTTATGCTGCTTCTGCTCATAACACAACCAACCATCCAAGAGCTCAGAACAGTGCTTGAGATGGGCTTACTTACAAGGGAGAAAAAGAGTAAATACTCAAGAGAATAAAGCCTAGAAAGGGAGAGAGAGAAAGGTACTTATCCATCCCTCTCTGCCCCTTCTCCCTCCATACCACCTGGCCTTGCTGTTCTGAGTGTCCAGCCCCTGTTCATAGAAAAGAAAGAAGAGATGAATGTACCAGAGGGGTCGGGGTCAGAGGCAGAGCTATGCCTATCTTCCCTTCCAAAAGACACTTTTATACCTCATTATGTTCTCCCTTTTTCCCCAAGAAGAATACAGTAAACACACAGCTCTGGCATGTCTGTCTCCCAGCACTGCACTCCTGGGCTCCTCGGCTGCCCCTCCCCACTGCATAGCCTCCTTCTTTATCCCTTCACACCAAACACTTTCAAAGTTAATTTCTAAAAGCTGGGAACACTTGATAGTTTTAATTAATCCTATGCCTGGGGAAATGTTATTTTGTGCATCCGAGGCCTCTCGGCTTCTCTGGATAGATAACTTGTTCTGGGTAATGCCAGCGTTTCCAATTTAGCTGTGATTATGCCAACGACTCGTTTGTTTGTTTGTTTTTTACCTAAAAGAGAAGCTAACGCTGACGTGTGTGTCCTCAGGAAGAGATTTCTGGTTTTCCTAATAATGCTTCCTAGTTAAGCAGCACTTTATGCTTTTCATGGTCCTCTCATGTTAGCTTCCCTGCATCAGTGCTGTGAGGCAGGGAGGGAGTACATGCTACTCCCTCATGTAGAGAGGGAGGAACTGAGGCTCAGAGAGGTTTGTTGGTTTGTGAGGTGCAAACCAGAGCTGATTGACTCATAGATTAGGATTCTTTATAGAACTGATTTTTCTTTCCCTGAGAATTTCAGTCAGATAATGTGCTGCCTATTGCCAGGAGGGATGGCTGGAAAGGTGACTTGTGGTCACTATTAATCTGAAGAGTCTTTTGTTCTTCGGGAAATATTCTTTGTTGCCATGCAGAACTTCTGAGGTTCAAACTAACAAGACACTAGATCTGTGTCACAATTCTCCATGCCCTTCCTCGGTCCTCTCCAGTCCAGGAAGTGCAAAGCACAAGTCATTCTACTAAAATTTGAGAGATTCTTGGAGTGTGACAAACACCAGTAAGTTAGTCCTAGATACGTAGTTCCATATTCTTGTCAAGGCCCCAACTTGAGCTTTCTTCTGCAATAGATCTGTTCAACTATTATATGAACTGGGTCTCATTTGGTTCAAAGTGGCGGAAATCCAACCCAAACCAGCTTCATCATAACTGAAGAGTTTAATTCTACATCTGGTATCAGATGTGGTTTGCTACAGAGGCTCAAGTAATATCACCGCAATTCAATTTCTCTTCATCTCTCTTTAACCTCCATTCCCAGGCAAGCTCTCCCTTTGTGGTTGAGAGATGACTGCAGTGGCTACAGTTCACTTCAAATTTTTGACACCAGAGAAAGGCTTTTCCTGGTGGTTCTCACAGAAGCCCTGATAATTCCTCTGACCTGTTTGGTGAAGTCGTGTGCCCATTCTGTACCAATCTCTGATGATCTGATTGGCCAGGCCAAGTTCATATGCTTTGCAGCTAGTGCTGAGAATGGGCTCAACCCCACCTAGTAGCTCATGGATCAAGAATGGGAAAGGGATCCCCTGGGAAAAATTAGAATAAAATTATCAGTGGAGGAGGAATGGATGCTTGGCAATGCTCC
>PISX010003607.1:0-134043 GCA_004024625.1 Mellivora capensis | reverse complement strand
AATGGTCAGCCTAAGAATAGGTACTTTTTTTTGTTTGCAATCTTAAACTAATTTTCAGGAACAGGAAACAACTATGAATAAGTGGGCTGTTTGGGGGCGTTTATAACTTCATTGAGAAATCTGCTAATCATTTATTAAGAAAGATTCTGAACTTGAAAACTGAGAAAAATCCACACATATTTGTCAAATTTGGGTAGAACTTTTGTTTTCCAAACATTTATATTTTTGTCAAAAACTGAGGGTATCTAAGTTTTCATTGATTTTCAAGTGAGAATAGTTTCCTGATTGTTGCTTTGGTTTCATGGCACTGAAAGTGAATGATTATGTTTGTAAAATTGTAATTATAAAATTATGAATAAAGGGACCCATCATTTGGTTCCATATTTCAGTGGAGGAGTCTTCACATAGACATTGGTACTTGTTTACTTCCAACTCAAAAATGCACATGATACTTTGGTAGATTAGCGATCAGAAGGAGTTTAGAATTAAATTCATTAGAGTTTGTCTCCTTCTCCCCCCACCCCCGTGAAGATATTTTTAAAATAGTTAGCTGTTTTACTTACTTAACCACATTAATGGTCTTCAGTTCATGAAAAAGTCAATGCTGTGGCCTCCTTTCAACTTCAGTAAGGATATGGGATGTCCTTAGTTGTAAACTCTATAGAAATGCAAGAAGTTGGGGCACCTGGGTGGCTCAGTGGGTTGGGCCTCTGCCTTCAGCTCAGGTCGTGATCCCAGGGTCCTGGGATTGAGCCCCGAGTCAGGCTCTCTGCTCAGCGGGGAGCCTGCCTCCCCCTCTCTCTGCCTGCCTCTCTGCCTATTTGTGATCTCTGTCAAATAAATAAAATCTTTAAAAAAAAATAACTTTAAAAATATTGCTTTTTCTCTTTAATTTTAAAAGTAAACTTTATTGTTACAACTATAACTTAGTAGAGCTAGATTTTTTCTTTTAGTCCACATTAAAAATATACACTTATTAAAATAATAAAATGTAAAAATTGCTCCATGTACTGCTCAGAATCACTTAACGCACTGAGTCAAATATTGGGAAAAGTGCCTAAAAGTGAAATGGACATTCCTAAAAGAGTGGCCACCATGCCACCATTGACACAGTTTTCTGTTAAAACTTGGCAAGGGTTTACTCCCATCCCACATGACCCTGAGAGTCAAGCTGCCATTCAGCTAAAGACGCGCCACGTGGTGTTCACCATCCTTCTTTTTATATAGCGCCCTGGTTCCCTCTTAAGGAGTCCCCTTATTAAGAGAAGGTGACCTTGACTTTGTAGGCGTGTAAGGGTGCTGGCCATAATGAATTTTTTATTTTCTCTGAAGCTAACTCTAAATTGGATTCAGCATTATGCTCGCGCATATATATATATAAAGGTGACCAGTTGAATTTCAAATGTAATGAGGAGGAAGTTTTGGTATTCAGTATAGCTGGTTTTGTTTTTAGCCTTAGTAGTAGGTTCTTTGCAATGAAATAATGCAGCTTTCTTCCTGACTTCGGAAATCACCATGTCTAGCTGGGTAGGAACAACATCTCTTGTGACCTATTCCAGAAATGAAATACAGTGTGTTCTGGTTTTCTAGTTTAAAAAAAAATTTTTTTTTTAATGTGCTGAGAGATTCAAATGTGAAGTCTTGAAAAAAACACAAAGTATTCTTTCTAAAACATGCAAATGTGTCTCTCCATCACCTAGGAAACTATTATGGGACACCCAAACCTCCTAGCCAGCCAGTCAGTGGGAAAGTGATCACGACGGATGCCTTGCAAAGCCTTCAGTCTGGCTCCAAGCAGTCAACTCCAAAGCGAACCAAGTCCTACAATGATATGCAAAATGCTGGCATAGTCCATGTGGAGAACGAGGAGGAGGATGACGTTCCTGAAATGAACAGTAGCTTTACAGGTAAAGACCAAACTACCTTCCCCTTCGATGGATTTGGGGGAAGGGGTGGTGCGAGGCTTTGGCAGAGAGCAAAGATAAGGGGTCTGTTCTCAGGAACCACTTGGAAGGATTGACAAAATTCAAACTGACCATGCAAGGCTTGGGGAAGAGGTGCTATTTTCCCTGATCTATTTTTCATGCTGCTTTGCAGGATTATTTTAACTTCACCCACATATCTTAAAGGGGCTAGAGGGAAATGTCTGCAGAAGGGAATCAAGAGTAATCAGCATTGTTTCCATCTTCAAAATGATATTTTAAGGATATTTGTATTTTGTTCATTTATTTCTTGGCCTTGACACTGTTCCATAATTATGCCTGATGACCTATAAAGGGAAATATGAGAATTTGTTTAACAGTTCAGTATCCATTGATGTTGTATGAAAGGTAGCAACATCCTTTTGTCTCCTACCTTTGTAAATAGAGATTGTAATTGAACTATATACTGTGTTCAGTTACCTGGTGCAGTTTTTCTGTTTGCCCTCAAATGGAGAAAGATGGAAAAATAATACTTGATTATATCTTACATATGTTTTCTATATTACAGAGCATATATTACTCATTGCATTATACATTTAAATATACATTCGGGGCCATCTGCCCCCAAGCTTAGGTATACTGTATTTTATGAGGGGATCTTCAAGGACGGTGCCTCTGGGTAAGGCAATTGCAGGCTGCGTCTTGCACAGTTCTTGGGGGCACCATTCACAGAGGTTATGATGTATATTTCCTGACTTAGTGTAGTGACCCAGAACTGTTCAAAAATATTTTTCGCTTTATGGGGGTCTGACCTTAGGTAGTAACTCCAGGTTTTGCAACTGTACCAGACATTTGTCACTCCAGTTTGTAATATGGTGACTTTGACGAAAGCTTGTTTCTCCTATTTTTCCTCTGCTTAACTAATTTCTTCAATATTTTAGAGTATCGCTATGGAGAAGTTATCTATTTGCAGCATATGAGATCTAACCCTCTCCTAGTAACCTTTCCTGACATCACCACACTTCAGTAATTACTTGATTGGACTCAATTCCAATAAAGGGGAAATTAGTTAAACTCTGTATTGTGTTAGCAAATCTAATAGGATATTTAGGAAAATGCTTGTATTAGTCAAATGGTTTCTAGAGCCCGTATAGACCTCTTCTGAAGTTTTCTATTTCATTAAGCTCAGAACCTAAAATTCTTCAAGATGCAGCTAAGGTAATTTCTGATGGTTTTGTTGTCCTAACAGTAACCATTCCTTCTGCAAGAAGCGTTGAATAAAGGAGACCTACTTTGTTATCCTAGCTTCTTGGTTCTTGGTAGTTGTCTTATGAATATGAATGTAATATCTAACTTCTATCACGTGTGGAATGGTTAAGGTTAAATCATAGCTAAGTTCCCCCTTCCAGCTCCAAGAACTGGATTCTACAGAAATTTCCATCTTCCAATTAGAATGGTTAGGCCAGGGGCTGACCTATAGTTATAATAGCTAGGAGAAATTTACCATCTTTTACATATGCATTTATTGAAATCAGCTTATTTCAATTACTTAGAAATACTTGATTCATGTATAATAGTCATTGCCAATATGAAAGCAGATTGTGAAAAAAAAGTTAATATTTCTTTAAAAAAGTAGCTAACATTATAATGTCATGATCTTTCACCAAATAAGGATAGCGAATCATAATATAACACAAAACATAGTTGTGGGCACAAAAATAAGATTTTCAGAGTGATGTGCACTGAAATCGTTCTGCCATGTGGACTGGATGGTCCCCAGGAAATGTGTGTGCCCTTATTTCTCCTCTTTTTATTAAGTAGGTTTCTGGGTATGAAGCAGGAATAAAGTAGGAATTGTTGACTGTAGGTTTTAATGCTCTTCCTATTACTAGCTACTATAAATCTTTGTCTCTAAAGGCCACGCCTCAGATATTCTAACCCCACTGAATACTCCCTAGAAATCCTGGCATCAAAGAAAAACTTTGGGGCTCAATTTGTCATTGCCGAAACCAGTCTGATCATTCCTTCCACACACACCCACACAAAAGCCAGGTGGCACCTTATTGTCTTTCTCAGCCTCCTGTCCTTAACACCAAGGAAGTCGGTAGGATGCAGAGAGAAGTGATCTTCAGATATACGTGTGATGGGCGTCCTCAGTATGTTGAGTAAATGCCTTCTCACTTACCAAGCTACAGCTCTGACAGCTGACAACCTGTCATACCCTAACTCATATAAATTCTTTCAAATAAATTGACCCTACCCAGTCTATGATATGTGTATAAAACTAGCTGTGTCAAAGCATTTTTGCTCTCTGAACTGCTTTAAGTAGCAATCCATGAGCCTCCTGGAGCACAGAGTGACAGTAATATAATGAGGTCTTGGCTCCTGGTTGGGAGAGTTATGATAAAGGAATGAGTTTCGTATACAAATAGAGAAACACAGTGGAGATATTAAAAATATTTACTGGGATATTTTTAATTAACATGCTATTGCTGCTATATCTTAGCTGACTTCTGCTTTGGTCTTTGGAAGGGGGTATGAAATGTCTAAATAACATGCCTAAATAATATGGGGAATGTCTGTAGGCAAAAGAGGATAAGACTTGTGGCCAAACGCCTCCTGGGGAGGTGGCCACAATTCCTTCCTCTCGTCAGTGACTGAGGCAAGAGCTGAGCAATGAGGAACCCATTCCAGATACTTCCCCCAGAACTGACTGTTGAACATGAAGCAATAGGCCAGTCTTCTACACAGTGTGCCTCAATTATGGACCTACACGAGTCCTTGAGAATGAACACTCTTTATGTGTGCTTCCCGAAGGTAGAGTTATATTGCTGACCAAAGCACACAGTTGCTTACGCTAAATAAAAGCATTTGTATAAGGACCTTGTTTAGACAGCTTAGAAAATCTGTAACAAACCACCAACAACTAGAAAGTAGCTGGTTTGTCCATTAACCTCCTCCAGGAGACATCAAAGGTTATTTGATTGTGTTCCGAGGCTTTATTTTCCTCCCAGCAGCCCCCCTATTATTGAACATGAGATTGCTGACGCTTCTCTTCCATTAGTAGGCAATGATAAAACATTGCTTTGGAATGTCAAGAGATGATATTATTTTAGGAGCTAATGTTTCTCGGGGCTATGTGGCAGGCACTTTGCTAAGCTTTTCACACATATATGAGGGAGGTCTAATAGCTTGTCCAAGATCACAATAAGCCAGTGACTGTCAAAGCTGTCATTTCAACCCCAAAAGCTGACTTCAGAGCCCGCATGCTCATCCAGTGTGCTATGTGTGTTTTAAATCAAGTTTATTAGCTCTGTACGCAGTCAGAGATGCCCCTACAGCTAAAAGTTGGGGTCATGTGATATAGGCTCCAGAAATGTATGTCTGACATGAGTCACCTTCACAAGGCCCCAAGTATGCATATGTGTATTTAATATTTGGAAGCTTCTTACTTATTATAAATGAAAAAGTTATTTATATTCTTTTATGGTTTATAAGTCATTTTCACACGTATCCCACAAACCACCTGGAAATGTTGAGAGCTCAGCAACCTAGGCGTTACCTTCCGCATTTTGTAGATGAGAGCACTGAGGAACAGTGCATGTTCCCTCACTAGACAGCAGGAGAACCAGGCTTCCTGGTTCCCCATCCAGCCTGTGTTCCAGTCATCCTTTTTACCTATCCTGTTTGGATCCATTGGCAACCTTTTGTAAGAGAGTGATAGCAGTACTCCTCCGTGTTTGGTAAATCAAATGAAAGATTTTCTTAAAATCAGAGCATATGTCAAAGCCAAAGCCAGAGTAGGACTATGAATTTGTAAGTCCACCCTTTGTCGCGGTCTCCCGTTGTTGGACTTTTCATTTTCTTTGAGAGAATGAGGTTGTTGAAGGTTCTGTTGAACTGGAAAGAAGACACAGAAAGCCAAACACTTCAAATTGTTGGCATTAAATATCTATAGCTTTTTTGGTTAATCAATTAGATAGGAGAAATCCTCTGACAGTGTATACACATAGCAAATCATCATGATGTACCCTTTAAATATTGTATAGTTCTGTCAGTTATACCTCAGTGAAGCTAAAAAAATCTTTCAATTAAAAAAATCTATATTTAAGGGGTGCCTGGGTGGCTCAGTGGGTTAAGCCTCTGCCTTCGGCTCAGGTCATGATCTCAGGGTCCTGGGATCAAGTCCCGCATCGGGCTCTCTGCTCAGCTGGGAGCCTGCTTCCCCCTCTCTCTCTGCCTGCCTTTCTGCCTACTTGTGATCTCTCTCTCTCTCTGTCAAATAAATAAATAAACTCTTTTTAAAAATCTATATTTATGTCAATCATACCTCAATTAAGCATTTTTTAAGAAGATGTGAAAAATATATAAAATAAAAAAATTTGAATAATTTTCATTTTTCCTTCGGAAATTACAGTTACTTAGATATTTTACCATTATGTTAATATTCCTTTCCCATAGTTGAGGTTTTGGAACACTAGCAGGGGTTTCTTTCTTTCTTTTTTTTAACATAAATTATATATACTCATTGTTAAGCCGAACCGTCTCATATTTATGTCCCACCTATTGCCACAACCCTTTCCCTCTTATATCCAGTTTCTATTAAAATGGGTTAATAGGGGCCCCTGGGTGGCTCAGTCGGCTAAGCCTCTGCCTTTGGCTCGGATCATGATGCCTGGGTCTTGGACTCGAACCCCACAACAGGCTCCCTGTGCAGTGGAGAGCCTACTTCTCTCTCTCTCTTCCTCTGATGCTCCCCATGCTTTTGTTCTCTCTCTGTGAAATAAATAAATAAAGTATTTCTTAAACAAAAAATGGGTTAATTAAAATTCTTAGGTAAAATTATTGAATGTCATCTGTTGTCCTGGTACTTCTCTAGCTCTTAAAGATTGGGTTAAAAGATGATCACTGGCTCTGGTACATTTGCATTTCTGGAAGGAGGTCCCAGTCCCGAGCACCCAAGATGCCCACACCGAGTGCCAGGCACTTTGGCAAGCATTTTATGTTGTCCTCAGTCCTTTAGTTCTCATGGCTGATGCGTCGTTCCCATTTTACAGATGAGGAAACAGATGCTCAGAAAGGTAATCAGTCTGTTCCAAAGTCACACAGCTAGAAACAGGCAAATCTCTGATTTGGTCTGTCGTCTGATGTCACATCCGTCTTTTTCCTGCCAGTTTCCTGAGGGCCAGATCTGACCTGGAGACAAAGGTTAATCCTAATAATGTTGATGAAGAAACTGATGATGGGGACAGCTAACAAATCCTGCTAACTATATGCGAGATGCTGTCCTGAGTGCTTTACTCATGCAGTATCCCCACAATCCTGTGGGCTTGCTGTGGTTATCCCCATTTTATAGGTGAGGAAACCAAGGCATATAGAGGTTAATTAAGTGTGTTGCCTACATTAATAACAGGTGAGGCCAGGATTCAAAGTTAGGCAGTCTGGCTCTTGAGTTAGTGCTTGTAATTAGTGTTTCTCCCATTCTCTCTCTCTCTCTCTTTTCTCTTTTTTTTGTCATGCCATATTGCTTTTTTTTTTTTTAAGGAATTGTGATAGAAATATTGGGAGTTTTGCATAAAAATAGACATTCCTACTTTCTCTTGAAAAATTAGAAATCTGGGGAGCTGGGTGGCTCAGTCGATTAAGTGTCTGCCTTCAGCTCAGGTCATGATTAGGGTCCTGGGATTGAGTCCTGCATCAGGCTCCCTGCCCAGTGGGGACCCTGCTTCCCCTCTCCCTCTGCCTGCTGTTCCCTCTGCTTGTTCTCTCTCTCTCTCTGTGTCAAATAAATAAATAAAAATCTTAAAAAGAAAGAAAGAAAAGAAAAATCAGAGATCCAGAAACACTGAATCCACTTTTCCTCAGGATGCTGATTACCTGGCACTGAGTTCCCTGCTCTGCTCAGACAGGTTGCCCTCTCTCCGGTGCTCCCTCCAGACCGATCATTTGTGCCTCTGGCCTGGCACTGTAGATGCAGGAGTTTGCTCCATACTCTGGCAGGAGGATAAAATCCCTCCTAGAAGCTGAAGGTTCTAGTGATTCTTTTGAGAATTCGTTACCTCCGTCCTCCAAGTATGATTCTTATACCTGGGTGCTTTCAACATGCACGTTTGGGAACCTTCTCCCAAACCAGTTCTCTGTCGTAGGGAGTCTGGATCCGCATGTTGGCATCTCTCCAGGTGATTGGTACAGCCACTGACTGGTGAGGCGCGTCCATTCTAAAAACATCAGGAATGAGTATGCGTTGGCTCCTAGAGAACTAAAGGCGACTATTCTGAATCTTGCCAAGTTTGGAATTAATTTTTTTATTGATCAGTAATTTCAAAATATTTCTTCCATGTTGGCCTAATTTCCCTTTTCTACTTCAGAATTGTAGTGGCTTTCTTAATCTGCAGTCATGGCTACAAATTGTAAAACCAACTCAAATTGGCTTAATCAAGAATTTAGGGGATCAAGCAGTTGAAGAGGCCAGTACATGAAATCAGTGGCTCAATTAGGGCCATTTGGTGACTTTCTCGATCTTTCCTTTCTGCCTTTCCTCTATGTAGGCTTAATTCTAAGTCAGGTCTTGCCAAGCTGTGTCCAGATAGCCACCAGCACCTACAGCACGAGAATCACCATGAGAATAATCCCAGCAAACACTCCTGTGCTTGGCATTCACCGGTTTGCTTTGGATCATGTGCCCAATACTGCCACAAAGGCAAGAGTGATAATGTGACTTAGAACCAGCACATGGCCTAGGAGGGGGTTTAAGTCAGTCCCACCTAGACCACCATAACCTTGAATGGGCAGATTTCCAAAGGGAGGTCTGAGAAGGGTTTCCAGGAAGAGATAGGAGAGATGCAGGGCAGCCTCTTCGATGGTGGTGGATTTTTGGTGGAGATGCTTGTTGAAGAAGCTCGACATGTCCTTCATCCAAATGTTGAATTACCTTCATTCTCACGTGTGTCATTGGGCACTACTCATCAGAGAAAGATTTGAAAACAGCTTTTTATTATTCCTCAGTCTGCTTTCAGGATTCAGAAATGTCTACTGGAGAATTACTGTGGGAGATAGAAAATAACTACAACCCCTGATTATTATGTTTTAAAGCCCCATGGAGATGATGTTTAATATTCTTGGCCTCTATAAAAATTCAGCCAGAATGTCAACAGTGCCATTTGTGGCTACTTCGACGAAACCGCCTCTTGATGTTTCCAGTTAATAAGAAGGCAGGGAGATTCATGTACTTAGAGCCTTCTTTTAAGACCCAAGTCAGATTAGTCCACCCACATGATCCTGTTCTGGGGGTAACTGTCTTGGTTTTCACAGGAACATTCCCGTCACTTTTCCAAAAGAGGCTCGAATCTGACTCACTGGTGTAGCTGTGTCTATAGTCTAAAGTTTTGTATACTTTCCAGTTTGATGTGTCAGTCTTTGATCTTTGCCACTGTCTACCAGGAATATTTTAGATAATTGATACAAAAATGGTTAGGATGCCATCGACGCTGTGTTTTCAGCATGGATTTTGTTCTTGCCCTCCAATGCCCGCTGAGTCATGAAACCAAATGGAGCCTAAGCGCAGGAGTATGGCTCAGACTGTGGTTTCGATGGCCTTATAAGTACAAGAGACTCAAGGTTTTGAGTCATGAATTTGTTTCTTCTTTGGCGTGTCTAAGATTTTGAGCAATGCATTATTTGAGCATGTTTTTCTCTTCAGGTATAATAAATGTGGTATGTCATTTTGCTATTTTCTCTGGAAGGATCTTCCAACTACATAAAATGGAGTAGAGTTGATGGCCAGCAATTAGGAAAGAGTGAGGGCTTTTAAGGATATAGATGTGGACAGTAGTGAACTCCCCGGTTTGGGATATGATTGATGAATTTTTTTTTTTTCTTCTTCTCTCCATCTCCCTGTGATTTCACAGCCGATTCTGGTGACCAAGAAGAGCACACTCTCCAAGAAACAGCACTACCGTCTGTGAATAGTGGCATCGTTGCTGCTCCCATCACGGACGCTTCTCAGAAGTTCCCTCAATACCTACCTCTTTGTGCAGAGGATAATTTAGGTCCTCTACCTGAGAACTGGGAGATGGCCTACACCGAAAATGGAGAAGTCTATTTTATAGAGTAAAGTATACTGTTCCTCCTCCCTGAAATTCTCTTCCTTTCTATCATCCCCCTTCCTTCCAATCTCTAGTGGCTGTGCTGGTCAATTTCATCTAAAAAGACTGGTCATGGGCTCAGGGTAGGCTTTTACACAATTTAACCAGCTTTGTCGAGAAAAACAATTAGCAGAGCATTAGAATCCTTGGGTCTGAGGACCTTGAAGAAACATAAGATTAACAATTTCCCTAAAGATGGGCGCCTGGGTGGCTCAGTGGTTAAGCCTCTGCCTTCAGCTCAGGTCATGATCTCAGGGTCCTGGGATCAAGCCCCACATCAGGCTCTCTGCTCAGCAGGGAGCCTGCTTCCTCCTCTCTCTCTGCCTGCCTCTCTGCCTACTTGTGATCTCTCTCTCTGTCAAATAAATGAATAAAATCTTTAAAAAAAAAATTTCCCTAAAGAGTGGGACACCATGTTTTGGTGTATATATAATGGCATAACATATAAAACCTTAAAAAAAAAAAGGGGGAATATATTGAGCCATTAAGAAGAGGTAAATCCTCTGCTTATTTTTTCTTGTTTGGGTTGTAGGGTTGTTTTTGTTTTGTTTTGGTTTGTTTTGGTTTTGGTTATGTTTTAGGAGTTCTTCATATATTCTGGATACAATTCCTGTGTCATCTTTGTGGTTTGTGAACCTTTTCCCCATACCTGAGTTTTCTTTTCATTGTCTTGACTGTCTTTTGAAGAGCCCAAAGTTCTTAATTTTGAGGAAGTCTGATTTATCAGTGTTTTTCTTCTGTGGGCTGTGCTTTTTTAGTGTGCTGGCTGAGAAATTTTTGCTTAAATCAAAGTGATACAGCTGTCATTTTCTGCTATCTTTGTTTTAGAATTTTATAGTTTACTTTTTACATGTAGGTCTCTGATCCATTTTAAGTTGATTTTGTTTTTAAACATGGGACAAGTACATGGCTTAAAATTTGAGAATATGGAAACACCCTCATCCCCGCCCTTATCTACAGTCTCTTTTTCCATGGTTTTAGTTACTTATGGTCACTATGTTCTGGAAACAGATGACCCTCCTGACATACTGTAAGATCAGTAGTAGCCTAATGCTGCATCACAATGCTTATGTCATTCACCTCACTTCATCTCACCACGTACACATTTTGTCATCTCATGTCATTACAAGAAGGGTGAGTAGATGCACTAAGGTATTTTGAGAGAGAGAGGCCACATTCATATAATTTTAAATCATATATTATAATTGTTCTCTTTTACTATTATTGTTAATCTCTTACTGTACCTAATTTATAAATTGAACTTCATCATAGGTATGTATATGTAGGAAAAGACATGGTATTTGTAGGATTCAGTACTATCTACAGTTTTGGGCATCTCCTGGAGGTCTTGAAACTTAGGCCCTCTGGATAAGTGGGGGGATTACTGTACATGGATATGAAAAGTCTTTCAAAATTATAAAACTTATACATACTCATGTATATATATGTATATACACATATATAATACATATTATTAAAGTTAAACATTTAATAAATAACCCTTACTAAAAATGGAAAAATAGACAGTCATAACAATTCTAAAAAATTTAAGATAATATATTTTTTTAACAAGTAATAGTTATTTTTTTAAATGCTGCACTTTGGCTCTATTATCAAGATTCTCTCTTAAGATTTACCTCAGTTTTATGTACCACTAAAAAAGAAAAATGAAGTGGTCAATTAAACCATAAATAAAAATGTAAGTAAATCTATTGTATGCAACTAGATTAAAGGTCTGCTGTTCAGTGAACAAGAATAAGGCAAAACTGACAAAGAAAAAAAATTAGAGAAGACACAAATTACCAGCATTAGGAATTACACAGGGAATCACCGCAGACCCTGAAGACATTAAAAGGTAATCAGAGAGTGTTGCCAACAAATCTACACACATAAATTTGACAACTTAGATAAAATGGACCAATTTCGTGAGAAGTACGAACTACCACAACTCATCCAATATGGAATAGATAATTTAGCTCTATAACTATTAAGGAAAATGAATTTGTCATTTAAAAACTCATGAAGAAGAGATCTCCAGGCCCAGATGGTTTCACTGGAGAAAGGCTCAAAGAATTACCTTTCTAAGCACTCTCCTTCTGAAAATAGAAGTAGAGGAACACTTAGCAATTATGTTTATGAAGCTGTTGTTATCCTGTTACCAAAAGCAAACAAGGACAGTCTGAAAAAATAGAAAACTGCAGAGTTGGAACTCCTGGGTGGCTCAGTAAGTTGAGCATCTGACTGTTGGTTTTGGCTCAGGTCATGATCTCGGGGTCCTGGGATTGAGCCCTGCATTGGACTCCACGCTCCACTCAGAGCCTGCTGGAGATCCTTTCCCTCTGCCTTCCCCTGCTGGCATGCACATGCGTGCTCTCTCCCTGCCCCCCCCCCCAATAAATAAATAAATAAATAAATAAATAAAAACAAATCTTTAAAAAAAGAAAAGAGCTATACACCATGACCAAGTGGGAATTATCCTAGGGATGCAAGATTGGTTTAATATGTGAAAAATTCCTAAATATAATCTAACATATTAAGATACTAAAAAAAAAAATCACATGATCATAATCATCAATGCAGTATTTGACATAATTCAGCATTCATTGATAATAAAAATTCTCAGAAAAATAAGGGGAATTTTCTTGACTTGATATCTACCAAAAATGTACAGCAAACATTATATTTAGTGGTTAAAAAAAAAAACAAACAAACCCCAAAACAAAACTTTCCCCTGAAAAATTAGGGACAAGTCAAAGATACTTGCTCTCACTAGTCTTTTTTTTTTTCTTTAAAGATTTTATTTATTTGTTAGAGAGTGTGTGGGGGGAGGAATAGAGGGAGAGAGACAAGCAGACTCCTCCCTGAGCTTGGAACCCCATATAGGGTTTGGTCTCACAACCCTGAGATCATGACCTGAGCTGAAACTAAGAGTCGGTCACTTAACGAACTGAGACAGCTAGGCGCCTCAGTTCCCACCACTCTCAATTAACATGATTCTGGAATTTCTAGCCAGGATAATAAATCAAGAAAGAAAAATAAAAGACCTACAGATTGATAAAGAAAGAATAAAACTATTCTTCTATGCAGATTACATGAGTATATACAAAAAATGGACAAAATCAAAAAATCTACAAAAAAAGTTCTAGAATAGTGAGTTCAGCAAGATCACAAAGTAAAAGATAAGCATACATGTATATCTATATGAACATGCGTACAGCAAAATTCAAAATAAAATATTCATATTTACTTTAGAAAAACTCCACTTACATGTAAATTAACATATACAAGATATTACGTGCTATAAACTACAAAATATTGATGAAAGAAATCAAAGTCTAAACAAATGGAGGTGTCCCCTATTCATGCATTGAAAGATGTAGATTGAAAGACACAATCATATAGTAAAATATTCCAAAGTGGATATACAGGTTTAATGCAAATCCTGTCAAAATCTCGGATTTTTTGTTAATATAGACAAGTTCATTTTAAAATTTATATAGAAAGGCGATGGAACTAGAATAGCTAGAAAAGTTTGTGGGGTTCTTTTGTTCTTAGGGTTTTTTGTTTTTGTTTTTGTTTTTTAACTCACAACCCTGAGATCAAGACCTGAGCTGAGATCAAGAGTCAGGCACTTAACCAACTGAGCCACCCGGCTGCCCCAGAACAGTTTTGAAAGAGAAGAATAAAGTTAATCAGTCTACCAGATAACAAGACTTATTATAGAGCTACAGTAACATAGGCTGTATTGTATTGGTGCAGATCATTGAAACCCAGAAACAGATGCACAAATATATCCAAGTGATTTTCAACAAAGATGCCAAAGCAATTCAAGGCAGGGAAGATAGCCTTTTCATGGACGTGGCATTAGATGAAGTGTTTAGCCAGAAGTAAATAAATTAACCTCCACCTCCACCTCACACCTTAGTCAAAAAATTAACTCACAGTAGATCATCACAGACTTAAGTGTAAAGCACAAGGCAATTAAACTTTTTGGGGAAAAAAATTGGAGGGGTGCTCTAAGACTAGACGAGGAGTTCTTAGACTTGACATCAAAAACATGAACCCTAAAAGGAATCTTTGATAAATATGATGTCATCAAAATGAAAAACATTTGCTTCAGAAAAGACCCTAATAAGAGGATGAAAAGGCAAACTACAGACAGAAAGTATTTGCAAACCCCATATCTGAAAATGGATTGATACCTAGAGTATATAAAGAGCTCTCAACACTCAATAGTAGCTTTAAAAAAATTCAATTATAAAGTGAACCACAGACATTTCACTGAAGAGAATATACAGATGGCAAATAAGCACATAAAAAAAAAGTGTTCATCGTCATTAGCCATTAGGGAAATGCAAATTAAAATCACAAAGATACCATTACATGCCTATTAGGATGGCTCAAATAAAAATATAGTTAATAACAGTAAATGATGGCAGAGATACAGAGAAACTAGATTGCTCATACATGGCTGGTGGGTATGTAAAAAAACAGTTGGGGAGTTTCCTATAAAACTAAACATGCAACTACCATATGACCCAGCAATTGCACATTTGGTCAGAGAGGTGAACACTTAACATTCACACAAAAACCTGGACATGAATGTTTATAGTAGATTATTCCAAAGAACCGAAAATTGAAAACAACCTACATGTCCTTCAGTGGTTAAACTCTGATACATTCATGCCATGGAATGCAACTCAGCAATAAAAAGAAGTAAGTATCAAGACATTTGACTACCCTGATGAGAATTACGCTGGACAAAAAAAAGCAATCCCCAAAGACTACATGTGCATGATTCCATAGAACATTTTTGCAATGACAAAACCGTGGCAATGGGGAGATCAGTGGTTGCTAAGGATTTAAGGGGGGGTTGAGGGGGCAGGGACTCGAAGGAAACCAGGTGTGGCTATAAAAAGGTAACATAAGGAGGAATCCTTGTTATGATGGAAATGTTTTCTATCTTGACTGTATGGAGAGCAATATCCCAGTTGTGACATTGTACTTTAGTTTTGTAAGATGTTACCATTGTGGGACTCTGGGTATAAGGCATGTGGGATGGCTAGATATTCTTTCTTATAACTACACTTGAATCAACAATTATCTCAAAATACAAAACTGTTTTTTAAAAAATCATAAATAATCTTCCCGCCCAGCAACGGCCATTTTTACTCTCTTGCTCACGTAGGAATAGCACAGACCATGGGTTCTAGTGTTGGGACTCCCTGGGTTTTTTGCCAGTGTTGCTAGGTATCAACAACATAGCCTTCTACAAATTTCCTCTCCTCTGTCCTCATCTTTCTCATCTGTAAAATATATTAATACTTCCCTCATAAGGTTATCATAAGGATTAGTAAATTATAACATATGTGAAAAAGAACAGATTTTGGTAATTCTAAGTGGACACAGAAGTAGTATTTGACGACAGTTGTTACTATCTTACCTTTTTTTTTTTCCTTTACATACAGTTGAGGTGATTTGTATATATATTTGCACATCCTGTTTTTCACTTAAGCCTTAACATTTTTCAACAATTCGTAAGACTTGAAACTCAAATAACTGCAGCAATGTTTTTCAGCATTTATAACCTAAATGGCAGACTTCCAAAAATGATTACAGTCACTACCTCAATTTCAAAAAAAAAATTTTTTTTTTTTTTTTTCATTTCTGGCTTGCAGCTTGAACTTACTGACCTTATAGCTTGTTGCCCCCTTGATTGGGCTTGCATAAGTGGCCTGGGAGCTCAGGCAGAACTTTGTACCTGGGGTCTCGAGCTGCTTCCAGGCAGTTCCTCCTGACATTCTCATCAGGCTGCATGGCTTCAGGGCGCGAATCAGAAAGAGTCCTGTGCCCTCTCAGACCTTCAAGGTCTAACTCAGTGTTTGTTGAAACACTTCGTCTGGAGTCGGGCTGGGCCCTCCAGAAGGCAGACATGTTTAGTTTCTTCAAGCTTTGTGGGATTTTTTGGGCCTACGTTCTGTTTAGGATAGGTAATTCCGGGTTGCCATCACTTTGCATGCAACGTAATCCAGGATGTGATTAATGATAGGTATTAGCCTCTGGGAGCCCGTTGCGTGAACCGAGGTGGCCGTGTCAGGGGAAGTCTTATGTAATATAATGAGTGGAATTGCAGCCTTTGTGAATTCCAGCATTCAAATTCAGAGGCAAATTTAAAGCAAACTGGTTTGCTCTTCTGCGAAAGTGAAGACTAAAATAAGTCTAGACACGGGGAGACAGTGTGGACAAGGGGTGTCCTTTGGAACTCATTTTTCAAAAACAAAACTGGCATTATGTGTTAAGCTTTCCATAACGGAATAATTGTACCTTAGATAAGTAAAAAGTTACCCAAGGCCCTTCCCACGCCTTTTCAGATTCCAAACTTGGTCTCTCTTCTGGCTTGGGTTTGCTCTTGACAAAGTAGCTTTGCCACTGAGCTTTTTGCCTTTTTTCTTTTCCTTTTCAAATGTATTTCTCGTTTTTTTTTGTCTTGGTTTCAGCCATAACACAAAGACAACATCCTGGTTAGACCCTCGGTGCCTGAACAAGCAGCAGAAGCCTCTGGAAGAGTGTGAAGATGATGGTAAGGGGCTGGGAAGGTCTTGGTTCCAGTGAGCTGGGGGCTTATTTACATGGGCAAGGTTTAAGGAGTTCTGTAGCAAGGTCAACCGGGCTTTATCAAGTGAGCTTTTAAAAGGTCATCCAATTTCTAACAAGCGACCTGTAGTTTCCAAGAGCAGCAGCAGAATCAGAATTGTTTTAAAAGAACAGTTTGTTTACACATAAAGGCAGATGTTTGCTAGTATCTCCATTAGATACAGAACTTTAAGGCTGTCAGATTATTTCAATGAAGATACAACGTCTGCCTTCAGGAGTTTTCTTGGAGAAAACTCAAGAAAATCTCTTGAAATAGAAACCAGAGATGCTCTAGTTCCTTACCTATTGGGTCCTAATCTTTTATTGCAGAAGTCTTAAAGGAAAAAAATCAAGAGCTTTTCTTGAATTCTACATGTTTCATTATTTGACATAGGGAAAGCAGATCGTGACTTCTTTGGGAATTTCTGTGTAACTTAGAATATCCCTTGTTATCTGAAAAGTACATTCTTCTAAGAAAGAGCCTGAGGTGTTACCCTTAGCATGACTCTGCCTGTTAATCTCAAAAAAAAAAAAAAAAAATCAACTGACCTGTTTATTGACTAAAGTTTATTTCAAGGTTTTGGGATTTCTAATTACTCTTCCAAAATGAAAAAAAAAAAAAAAATAGAGCAAATGTGTGCCTTTACAGTACACTGGAGTCTGTCCCAAGTTCTACCAGAACTACTTTTTTGACATGGATGAATTAAAAGGGAAGTGGTTTGTTTTGCTACTCATTATTCATCTCCGGCATTTGAATTAGTGGTATAATTATGGAGTATGTATTTTACTTTAAGATAATGAAGCTTTATTAATTTATCCTGTGACACAGAATTGTTGTATATATAAACTTGGGGTTTGTCTGAAAATGTAAGCCAGTAAAGCGTAATACTGTCAAAACCTTGTACTCCCAGATCCTTCTGCTCTACGTGGATTGCAGATACCATGAAATGAGCATAAAATTGTGTGTTCATATTATCTGAGTGACTCCAAATGGAACTACAAATCCTTCTGACTAGGGAGGCATGCCTGAGATGCCCATTTCATTTTGGTTGCTTAGTCCCATTCCTGAAGAAGAAATGGAACATGTGCGGTCAGCTTCATTATTTACATGCTTCAGGGATAAGGAACTGTCCTGATTATTCAAATATTAGATTTCATATATAATATAGAAGTGACCAATTTTCAAAGATCAGAATATAAAACACATTCAACCATAAAATTTCAGAGAATGAAATTTAATCTTTATTTAATGCCTGATGATTGTGAACGCATTTTCGACTTCTTATTACCATAGGAGAGCTTCACTGTCGGTCTCCATTATAATTACACTGGGAACATATAAAAATGCCTGTTAATATATTTTATAGATGATAGAAGACTCCAGCAGCTTTTACCAAGAGAAACTTAATGAAGTGTTGCGTAGAATTGCTGAATTATTTTGTGACCAAATCTAGTACAGTTGGCCCTTGAACAACACAGGTTTGAAGTGCACTGGTCCACTTTTATGCAGATTTTTTCCATAAATATATTGGAAAAAGTTTTGGAGACTTCTGATAATTTGAAAAACCTGCAAATGAATCTTACAGCTTCAAAGTACCAAAACCACTAAGAAAAGATTAAGTATTATTGAAAGTATATAGTACATAGTACTTATAATGTACAAAAGAAGTGTTATTCCACTATATTATTGCTAAGGTTTTCAACAGTAGATTATTTGTACTTAAGTTTTGGTGAAGTCAAGTTACACACAGATTTTTGACTGCAGACAGTCAGTACCCCCAACCTCTGTGTTTTGTTTTGTTTTTTTAAACCCCTGTGTTGGGGCGCCTGGGTGGCTCAGTCGGTTAAAGCCTCTGCCTTCGGCTCAGGTCATGATCTCGGGGTCCTGGGATCAAGCCCTACATCGGGCTCTCTGCTCAGTGGGGAGCCTGCTTCCTCCTCTCTCTCTGCCTGCCTCTCTGCCTACTTGTGATCTGTCTGTCAAATAAATAAATAAAATCTTAAAAAAAAAAAAAAAACAACCAAAAGCCCCTGTGTTGTTTAAGAGTCAACTCTTATATTTAATTCTTAAAATTCTTAACATTGGTGTTAATGATATTATCTCTGGAACAAGTACGTATTCATACCAAATACCATTAGTTGATGAATTATCCCTTCAACACTAGGATTCACATAACCTTTTTCTAGAAGAAATGACATACATGTCTGTGTGTCTGTATACACAAACAGTATAAATACATAATCAGATGTTACCACTCTGTCATTTATCGGTCCCCACACCTTCATTTTCTGTTACCTGTTAACACAAATCTGCCTTGTGTTGTTGTTTATGTTGTGACACAAAGAAGAATAACATTTTTGGTCACAGTATTGGCTCCTGTATTTCTTTCTGTTTTCTGGAAGTCATACACACATGGAATGTAACAATATAGCATCATACTTACTGTAAAAATTTTATATATTGTTTCCTAACTCAAAAGAGTATTGAGCTCGTTTGGGATTTTGATCTTCAGTGTGTAACTCCTTTTGTTGTTTCTGTGTATCTAGTTGAATTAGAGGCCTTTCACTTTGCCTTTGAGCTCCAGGCCAATATTTGTATATGCCTGATTGATAATGCTCTTTTTCTGAAAGAGACTTCAAACTCAGTCTGCTTAAAACCCAACTAATGATCTCTCCTCTCAAAACCTGGTCCTCTGTAAGTGTTGCCTATCTCAGTCAAGGGTGAAATTCATGCATACCTAAGCGTCTCCCTTGACTTACCTTCTCTTGACTTTATTTCAACCCATCTACCCTCTGAATTTACTTTGCCTCCCAGAATTTACTTTGCCTCTCTGGAACCCATTCACTATTTCCATCACCACCTGTAGCATCCTCATTCAGGCCACACCACTCATCTCTCACCCAGACTCTTTCCCACTCTCCTTACGCTGTACCCAGAGCAATCTTTTAAAATGTCTGTATGATTGTGTTATCACGGACCACCCCCTCAACCCCTATTCACTCATTCTCTGTCTGTACCGTAAATACTTAGCCCTCCCTGTAGCGGGTCCCCGAGCCCTAACTGGTTTGACCTCTGGCTTTTCTCACTCTTGTTCCCCTACACTTTTCCCTTCATCCCTACTGGTTCTCTTAGAATATTCTTCCATTTCATAAATAGTTATTGGTTGCCTTCTATATAGCAAGTGTGTCCTAAGAACTTCAGATGTACCAATGAACACAACAGAATGCCCTGCTGCCAGAAAGCTCAAGTTTCAGTCATTCATCACTTGAAGTCTTTTTGTTAAATTGTTCATATCCTTTAGGTTATAGCTCAGGGACTTTTTCTGTGACCTTGCCCCACAGATGATTAGGTCACTCTGTGATGTGTGTTACTTTAGAGAAATAATCACAGTTTTAACTTTAGTTTTATTTATGGGAGTTTGGGATTTGCCTCCTTCTTGGAATGGATATTTGATCTGTCATTTTTCACAGTGATTGGCCCATAGTAGGTCTCTCTCATTAAATGCTTATTGGAGAAATGAATGAATGCACCCCCAAAGACATTTTTAGATAATATTTAAATGGACATTTTCTCGAACGATTTTATGTATATAAGATTCCATTTTTCAGAGACAATGCCAGCACCAAAACTTACTGTTGGCAATTGAATCACTTTTAAATCAAGACTTTACAAGGCGGATGGCACCATGTTGATTACTTAAGTCAGTAATGGAGACATCCATCCATCCATTTTGAAATATTTAGTACTTACCATGTACTAAAAACTCGTGGGCACTAAGCATTTTGCAATGGTGAGAACAGTTTTTATTCCGTGTGTTTGTGGAGCGTACATTAGAGGGAATGGCCACTTGCTCTGTAGCTGGAGAGACTTAATGCATGAAAATGATCTGTCGTGTGCCCTTCTGCGTTCTCAGTTATCATACAGCGTTTTATTTACAGCAGGAGGTGGTCAAACATGGAAAGGATCTTGACTGGTTTTGCCCCCTGACTTATTGAGAACATTTTCATTCTAACATTTCTGAGCGGTTTGACTTAGAAATCTTATACAAACTACATGATGCCTTCCCATAGTCATTTCAGGGCAGCATTCACGTCTGCTTCCCTAACGTCCAACATCCTGACATGATTCCTAACTCCCGCTGTAAGACGCTGTTAAGTGTAGCTCATTTTACAATCCACATTCTCAATTGGACCCCACTTTCCATTTTTCACGCAGCAGTATTCCTTCTAAGTTAAGTAATGCTTTAATTGTGAGTATAATTGCCTCACTGATTAGAGGATTATTGCAGGATTAAAAGGTCTAATATTGAAAGGTGTGACAGCTTTGTTTGCCCGAAATAAGGTCTGTAATAAGTGACTTCCCACTTAAGAACATTGAAATTGAAACCGCAAAGGTATTTGTCATCTTCTACCACCAATCAAGCCCTATTCTGACACACGAGGAAATGAGCCATATAATTATGTTGCCAATATCAGCTCTTACCATTTGGTAATTTACACTGAGGTCTCCGGTTTACTAGCCAAGCCACTGAGATAGGCCACAATGCAGGTAAGGACAAAATGGAATGATGTGTTTGCTGCTGTTTTTCTGAGGGGAGTTTTCTTTCTTGGTGTTGGTGTCTCAATTTTTCTTTCTCTCTTTTCTGTCTCATTCCCGCTATTCCTTTGGAGAAGAAGGGGTCCACACCGAGGAGCTGGACAGTGAACTAGGTAAACCCTCCCAGCCCGCTGCCACTGCCTAACTTGCCCTGAATGCTTTTTGTCTCCAGCAAATTGATTAATCTTTCCGTTCCTCTAGTTTGCACTTCTTCAATGATGACTTTCACTCGGGTTTATCCACGGAAGGTCCATCTTACAACCCTAGTGTCTGACTTGCAGGCTTCACTCAGAGTTGTAATAAATTGTGTCTAGAAAGAAAATCCCTGAGTGCGTCGAGACTAGAACGAGAGTTAGCAAGTTGGTGCTAGGTAGTCTTGTGAATTGTGGACGAAAAGGAGCCAGGAGAGGGTCGACACTTGCTACGTGCCTTCATCTCCAGTATGACCTACCTCCACCTCATTTCTTTCTTTGGTGCGAGTGGTTATGTCCAGGGGCCATGCAGAGAAGCAGAGCAAAACAAAACTAAAGACCCACCAAACTCATTAGGCATCTTTGTAGGAGTGGTAGCAATATGGGAATTCTCCCGATCAACTGAATAACTAATAAGTCTTAGTCTTGGACACAAAGTCACCGGCCACGTGATGACTTTGTAGATGTGGTAAATGGCTTGAACACCAGATACTGAGCTTCTGTGTGACATTGTCTTAGAGTGTGTGTATCCGTGTAAATCAAGTCTTGACTAGTCTAGCCATTGCAGTTAGAAATAATTCACATTTGCAGACAATGCCAAGCACTTTGATCTTTGCTATTGGAATATATTGAATTATGTTCTATGCTAAGTTTTACGTTCAGCTTTGAACAACATTAAAATTAGTTCGCATTCCGTCTGATGCATTTACTGAAGGATAGATTGGAAAGCCCAAGGTTTTCAAGCTAAATTGCACATAAAAGCCTTAACTTATTGACCATTGACCATCGTGTATTTTTGAGATAGAAGATTGTTTAACATCAATATGAAAAGAAGTGTCCTGAGGTGATTGAATCAGACTAACATTTTTGCGATTGCCCTAAGAACTGAAAACATAAATAATAATACAGATTACTGTTTTCATGTGGTTTTGTTTGTGTTTGTAATACAATAATCGTGGTTGAGTGGAGCTATGATATAATGGAATTTAGCTCTGTTTTTCTTAATGTTGGGAACATATCCCATTGTAAGTGATAGATATGCCGGCATTGGTCAATAATGATTGAATGGAGCTTATTTTTAAAAGATTATTTAAAAAGTTGTCCTTGTCATTGTGGTAAGAAAGACTTGAGATCCATCCTGTGATAGAGAACAATTTGAAATTTGTTGCATCAAAAAAATTAACCGGTAATAAATACTAAAGTAATCGAAAAAGACAACTAGTTTTTGAGACGCAGGATGAGCGCCTTAACCATTTGCTGAACCGATTTAAATCACTCTTGCTAGGTGATTGATATGTCTGCGTGATCAGTGCTATGGGAGGATGGCTGGTAGAGATAATATAGCGGTGCACAGAGGCATATGTGCTGCTGTGGAAGTTTGAATGTGGACATTTGTAGGAAAGCAGTTTCTCAATTGTTTCCCCTTGTAACTAATATTGTGGGAACTTTCCTGTGCTGTTGAAGATTGGAAAAATAAGCATTAATGATTACGTATATCGTTTCTCATGGTCATAACGGGAATCTTGGGAGATGGTTTGGTGACATGGCAGAACTGTCTCCGGGGGCAAATCAGGCTGCCTGCCTCCTTGTCTGGGCTCCCCTGTTGACCTGGGCAAGTCATTCCCCTTCTCTTAGCTTCCCTTTCCTGATCTGTCAAGAAAGGCTGAAAGAGCAGCTCCCATTGTATTTGTGAGGAAACTTAATGAAAGTGTGTCTTAATATTTGTCCCTGTGATCAGCACATAGTGTTTTTTCCTAGTAGTTTTATTATTTATTGACTAATTCCATCTTGTTGGACTTTTTAATGCTCCTTGTGGTACTCTCTGCCCTTAATAGGGGTCAGGAGAAGAATGTGTATGCAGAAATGACCCAGATGTGTCCTTGTGGGTAGAGATAGGACTCTCAGCTTTTGCGTGCCATACACACTGTGTAAAGAGTAGTGTGTACACACACACACAGTTTTCTCTTGTATTCATTCCAGATTCTGTTGACAAGCTCACTGCCCATTTTCTTAATAAGAGGGTTCTAATTTCAAACAATAGCACCTGTCAGGTGTTCAGAGAACAATGAGATTCCAGATGTGACAAGAAAACCCTGTCTGTTATCTGCCTCTGAGAGGTAGGGGCGGTTGGTGTAGGTGTTGGACAGAGATCATTTGATTATAGAGTTGTCATTTCTGAACTCGGTTGTTGGAGCTGGGTCTGTCGCTGCATGATGCACTTCTGGTTTGCAGAATTTATCACATGCTCTGCTGACATTTCCCCAGAATTGAAAAGTGTACTCCCTTTTGAAATTATAGGGTATTTAGGTGCTGGCACCAACTGGGAGAGGTAGAGACAAGGAAAATGAGGTTCCCTCCCCACCAAGGCTAAGTCACAGTTTTGAAATCTATCTGTGATCATGAACATGACTTTCAGTCTATGTGCTGACATATCTCTTCTGAAAACGTAGAACATGGGGCTGCTTCATATTTGCTTCTGTGGGGACAATTAGTACAGAATGAGACTCTTAAGGGCAGGGCTAGCTAGCAAGCAGGCTATATACATCTGTTCTGTTCCTTTCCTGCTTTCTTAGAACATTGCCATTTGTTGAGCCTACATTCCAGGTGCTGTGTAAAATGTCTTAGAGGCATCCTCATTTAATCCATAGTTGACCCTTCAAGTAAATCCAGGTGAGAGATGTTGTTGCAAGATACTCAGTCACTAGTCTAATACTAGACCTATGAAGTGGTAGAGCAAAGGTTCAGTCCCCAGTCTGGGCAACCCCGAAAAGGTCTTAGCTGCCTAAAACAGCTGTGACAGGTCGTATGTTCTGGTCTGATGTCCAGCAGTTGTTAGACATAGGGGCTGACCCTTCAGGTGACATCAAAGTGCTTAGTAGTAGTAGTAATAATAATAATAATAATAAATTGTAATGTCATAATTTTCTAGGCTTTGGCATTTTCTGTCACTCTCAGTGTTTTAGAACCAAAAGACAAATTCGAGGACAACCATCTTCCTTTTTTAAATCGATGACCCATTTCTATTTTAAGCATTAGGAGACTAATTCCTATTATTAAGTTAATCACCACAGTGGAAGTGAGAAATCTATCTTTTCAACAGAAAATGAGTTTTAGCTTGGAAAACTGGAAGATTTCTGGAGTTTACTAATCTGTTCCAGAAGATGTGTTTAACTTTACAAACGTCCAGGAATATCAGTTGATTTGCCGCATTTCTTAACTCTAGTGTATAAAGTTGTTGACTAGACAGCAAGACGAAGTTCAGAGGTGGCTTCTATTTTTTAGCTCCCTCTTCAGACCTCTGTCAAAGCACTAACCATATGGTATTTGAATTGTCTTAAGTGCACACTTAGTTGTGCACTTAATAATTATCTTTGTGTTCCAGGTGCCCACCACACCCTCAAGGAGACAGTAGATACTCTCTCAATGTTGACAAATTAATAATTGAGTGAGTTAATGCATAGTACTGAATTAGTTTCAGATGTACAATATAGTGATTCAGCAATTCTGTATATTAGTGCTCACTGTAAGGGTACAAATGAATTAAATTCTTAATATTACCCATTTTCTCTAAAGACAGGCCAAACATTCAAGGTCGCAAATTTTGGAAAAGAGTTGGTCCAGTGAAACATAGAGTGGTCCCCTCACACTTGCCCACTCTTCTGCCCCATGCCTGAACAAACATGTGGACGAGCCCCAATTTGCATTTTTTTAATCTTCGATTTCTCAACTCCTTAGAAAGATTTTCCTGGTTCATTTTCATTTAAATGGTAATTTCCAGCTTTGTAAGGGGAAACCATTTCCCAGGCATTTGATTCGCATCAGTTCAGAAGGCTTGGTGGGTAAAAATGCCAAGTGGTATCAACATCTGCACGTTGGACCTGTCTTGCATTTCAGTAGCGATGTCTCCTGGAACTCAAAGACTTCTTTAAAACCTGCTAAGTGTTTAAAAAGAAAAAAAAAATGAGAAGAGAAGGGGGAAAAAACCTGTCTCTTTGTTTGCAAATAGAGAGCATGTGGAGCAAAAACCATGAAATTAATGTCTCTTGATATGCAGCCAAATCTGAGCGAAACATAAACTTTGAGTAATTAGCATATGTGTGTTTGGGTGCACGCGTGTGGCTCCATTTTCAGTATGGGACTGTTTGTGGCTCATCTAAGCCCTGTGCCTTGAGGACAGAGTCGTTCTTTGGAAAGAGTGACCACTGGATTCCCTGAGTTTAAAAAAAAAAAAAAAGCATCTAGTATTTCAAAATAAGTGATATTTTAGGTGTCTGTACCATTCTGTTCATGTTGGTCTTCATAGCTGACTTCTAGGAATAATGATTCACTTCGGAGTTTGGCATTATACAGGCTTGCCAGAACCGTGTATATATCCGAGTGGCTTTGAAATTAACTTGAGTAGTTGCTGCTCTGCTTGAAAGAATTGCTTAGTGACACAAAACACAACCTGGTTGCTTCTTTCAGCAAGTCAAATTATCTGGGGCAATGGGCTTTTTCATAGTAGGTTTTTGTTATGGCAAAACTCACCATTAGCTAGTTAATAAAGTTCCAGCCTTTACAGGAAACCTTACCGAGTGAAGTCCGGTAGAGCATGGGTGAATTTTCTGAAAGGCACACACATCCCGCAGTGGCGTTTTACAGAAGCAGGAGAAAGGAATGCCAGCCTCCTCCTCAACCAGTGAGCGCCCAGAGGGCGGGACCTGTGTTTCAGCTTTCCCAAGCAAAGTGCTGCTGAAGGTGGACCTGTTTGAATACAGCACTTGAGTGACGGATGCCTGCTCTATGAAAGCCCAACTCCATCTTTTACTTAATTGGCAGTATTTTAATTAGAACCAAGGAGGAAATAAGATGCAAATTTTATTTTATTCCGGGGAGAGCAAAAGGGATAGCAAAAGCAGCACTGTTGTATTGAAAACGAAAAGAAACATTAATTTTTCAGCCATTTTTGTTTGTATGGTAAGGTGGTCTAGAAATAAAATGAGAAAATTATAAGTATTTAAGGTATAAATCAGGCACTGAAGGCAAATTTTAACTGTATTTCCATTAAAGTCTTCTTTAGTAGCTGACAGCACAAAGGCATCTGGGACTACATTTGGTTAAGTTTTATTAGCTCGTGCAAAATACCAGTAAGGAATTGTTCCTCATGTAGACAAATACACTGTTAAATAAATATAAGACTGCCTTCTAGATTGTTGTTGTTAGGATACACGGTTTTCATTGGATTTAAGGCATTTTTTTGAGTTTTTCTCTTGTTGCCTCGCTCAGTTGTTAAAAATCCTTAGGCTTTGTGAAGAATATGCCCTTCTTGCTCTAAATGTTCCTTTATTTTTCAGAACTGCCTGCTGGTTGGGAAAAGATTGAAGACCCTGTCTATGGTATCTACTATGTAGAGTAAGTGGCTGTTAATCTATATTTTAGTTTGTACTCCTCCATAATTATGTACATTTACGCTGAACAGAATCTGCCATCTTTATAAGGTACAAACTGGTACTAATAACAACAACATAGCGGTCTTATAATGAAAATATACGTGCATATTAGAGTGAATGAAAAAATATTCAGCAAATCTGAAGACAGTAAACTATATTCTAAAATTGATGGGCAAAATACCTGTGTCTTTTGTTTACCACTATCCTACCAGGACCCAGCACTATCCTGGCAGTGACTCACTAAGTACTAGTTGAATGAATGAATGAATGAATGAATGAATAAGAAAAGCAAGCCAAATGGGTAGGTGTTACCTTCTGAAGTACCTGTTTGCCTGCCTTTTGCCCTACTGAGGTCTGAACCTTTCAGTAATTACTTACTTATTCATTCAGACTTTCTAAAAGGGAGAGACACATCTTACTAATATATGAAATGTCACCAGAATGAAGAAGGTAATTCAGGACTGGCCCAAGCTGCAAGACCTTGTATGCTTCTTTGCCTCTCCCTTGCCGGAGGACCATCCATATAGCTCCTCTTTTTTCCATTTTTAGTCTCTTAAACCCTCATGACCTCCATAGTATGTACCTTATTCTAGCACTGTCCACACACTTTGTCCATTCATTAGAACCATCTATTATTAGGATGGTACTGAAAGAAAGGAAACCCGAGAGATTGGACATTGAAGCAGATAAACTCTATGTCACTTGCTCTGAGAGAGATGAGAAATAACAAATAAAAGATCCTTTGAAAGAAACAAATGCTATATAAATATTCCACCATCATAATCCTACCTGGTGCAATGAAGATAACTAGCCAGCTTTCTATCCCTCATTCTGTTTGCAATGAAAAGTCATCTGATTATGCCCTGGCAATACGAGCATATGATGGAAATTGTAAAATGCTCAGTATCTTATTATAAAAAATGATGAGCTCAATATAGCAAGTGTCATTGGCCAGAACTCACATTGCTAACAGGAAGGATTTGGTGATTTGGGACATTAGAAAAGCAAGTCCCATTCCTTCTTTGATACTCAGAAAATAAAGTTCCATCGTGTACCCTGCAGATCATCTTTCTTTCGGATGTTTAGTGGGCTTTCTGTCTATCTGGGGTTCATTTGGAGTTCTCCCTCAACTAATTTGTGCATCAAGAGAGAAGGGGAAGAGGCGATAACAACTTTATAGGAAAAAGAGACCTGATATATTTTTTTAAGATTTTATTTATTTATGGGCACCTGGGTGGCTCAGTGGGTTAAAGCCTCTGCCTTCAGCTCAGGTCATGATCCCAGGGTCCTGGGATTGAGCCCTGCGTCGGGCTCTCTGATCTGCAGGGAGCCTGTTTCATCCTCCCTCTCTCTCTCTCTCTCTCTCTCTCTCTCTCTGCCTACTTGTGATCTCTGTCAAATAAATAAATAAAATCTTAAAAAAAAAGATTTTATTTATTTACTTGACAGAGAGAGAGATCACAAATAGGCAGAGCAGCAGGCAGAGAGAGGGGGAAGCAGGCTCCCCGCTGAGCTGAGAGCCCGATGCGGGGCTCCATCCCAGGACCCTGAGATCATGGCCTGAGTTGAAGGCAGAGGCTTAACCCACTGAGCCACCCAGGCACACCAAGAGACCTGATTTGAGGGGAATGTTAGTACTTTCCCATTTGGTCCTCATCCCTGTGCCCTGTGTCTTAGCAGCTCTACCTGCCTGCTATGTTAGTCCATTTCTTAGCATGAAACTGCCTACAAGAGTTAGCAAGTAAGCAACTAGTCCTAGAAGTGAAAAGTAATTAGTCTACCCTATTTGACAAGCCTGTCTTTAAGAAATATCTTTAAGAAATATTTTGATTTCTGAATACGGTAATCACATAATAGGTATGTTCCTGAACCTCTAATGAAGTATGATTTTGGTGGAAAAAAGAAAGAATGTATGTATGCTTGTGTGTATACGTTTGTGTAATATACGTATATATACATTAAGGCCATATCAAGAAAACCATGTATGTACATGTATTGTAGATGTACGTATGCACGTGTGTGTGTGCGCCTCGTTGTTCTGCCGTGGCCTTGTTAGTTCTGGATCCTTCTGTGGTATCTGGGTCTTCGTCACTTTGAACACATCACATTTGCTCAGGTTTGCGGCATTTGCAGTTTTTTTGCCTACGGCTTGGACTTTTAATCCTGACTCTATGTCTGTTGATCAAAATAGTTGACAGATGTTGGTAGAGCCCTTCTTTGAACCTGGGAGGAGTGCTTCTGCCCCTGTGCACTGTGGTAGGGAGGCGCGCAGCCCTCTCTGGCTTTGCATGTTATGTTACACACAACATCGTATCTCCACTTTAATCTCATTTTTTTTTAAACCATTCTAACACTCTACTTACTCTCTGTTGAATTAAAGCACTTCTCCCTGTAAGGTGCTTTCTTGGATGTTTGGAAGAGTCACTGGTTAAAATCCTGGGATTTGAAAGCAGGCAGACCTGAGCGTACATGCCTCTTCCGTGTTTACTAGCTGTGTTATGTTCGGTGAGTTACTAACTGCTCGGGAACTTACCTTCCTTACCAGAGAAAGGAATAAAAATGGGACCTACCTTCTGGCCTTTACTGAAGATTTTAAGATTTTTGCATGAAAAACAGGTAACATCGAAGCAGTCAGGATGTGGAAAATATTCGTGTCTTCTTCCTCGTCCTAACTGCACCTGTCAACACGGGACGGTCGGCGTCTCAGATCACCTGCTTTGCTCGGTTCTAATCAAGGGCCTTGGCCAGACAGGCATTTTGCTTGGGGGACAAAATGTTTCCTAACGGAATACTGTCTGCCTCCTGCTGCAGCCACATCAACAGGAAGACACAGTATGAGAACCCGGTTCTAGAAGCCAAACGGAAGAAGCAGCTGGAGCAGCAGCAGCCGCCGCAGCCGCCCCAGCAGCCCCAGCCGCAGCCGCAGCCGCAGCCGCAGCCGGAAGGTTGGCTTTCCCCTGATGTGTGGGCAGAGGAGCTTGGGGCAAAGCCTGGGCGCTGACACCCCCGTGTGGTCAGAACCAGCTTCTGTGTTCACGTCCTCCCACCTGGCGGCAGACCTGCTGTCCTGCAGCGGTGGAACAATAGAGCTTCTGCTGGAACTCTGCTGGCCCAGAACCCAGACAGCTTGGGGGTGGGGGGGAATGGGGGGGGGTGTGCAACCCAAGCCCCTCCCCCACCCCAACTCTCCACTTTAATTTAGAAATAGGCTGTTGTCAAACTGAAGGACTTTCTGTTACCCCAGCATGTGGTTTGTTTTTTTTTTTAAGATTTTATTTATTTATTTGACAGACAGAGATCACAAGTAAGCAGAGAGGCAGGCACAGAGAGAGAGATCACAAGTAGGAAGAGAGGCAGGCAGAGAGAGAGGAGGAAGCAGGCTCTCCGCTGAGCAGAGAGCCCGATGCGGGGCTCCATCCCAGGACCTTGAGATCATGACCTTAGTCAAAGGCAGCGGCTTTAACCCCTACCCCAGCATGTTTATAATACCAACTGGTCTGTAAATCCAGACTGCTCTGAGCACTTTAGGAGGAGTTCCTGTGTATGAAACAAGCTTCTAATCATAGGAATGTGACATGTAGGAGTCACAAAAAGCTGGTAATTTGGAATGCTTTTTGAAAACTGTAAGTGAATTCATGTTCTTTACAAAAGTCTGAACTGTTCAAGATTGGAGAATATTGAGCTCTCCCCTGCTGGCTCCCATCCCATTCTCAATGATAAACAGTGCAGAATATTTCTAGGATTGTACATAGATGCATATTTTAACAAAAATCAGATCATAACTTATATGTACATGTGCAAGTGCATATATATGTGTATATATGTATATATACACATATATATATTAGCTTTGTGACCTCATATTCTCATTTAAACTTATTTCTTATACATATTTCAAAGCTGGTTAATATAGACTTACCCTCTAAATTTTTAAGGGTTGGATAATTTTCCACTTTATGAATCTCTACACTTCATTTAGCCATCTTTTATTAATCTGATTAACCGTCATCTGCTTATTAATAGGGTTTTTTAGTTTTTCATTGCAACCTTTTAAAATGATAGGCTTAATAACCCCTCAACATATAATGTGTAAATAGCAAATACATGAAAATCAAATATAGTACTTTTCTTATTATAACACTGAATATGATAAATATAGACCATAGAGTAGAAGTCGGTAAACTTTTTCTTTCAGTGGCCGGCTAGTGGATATTTTAGTGGATATGCTGTTCATGCAGTCTTTATTACAGCTGTTCATCTCTGCCCTTAAGGTATAAAAGTTTCTATACCCAATATGCAAATGAATTGTTGCAGCTGTGTTCCAATGAAACATTATATATCAACACTGAAATCTGCATTTCATGTAATTTTCATGTGTTACAAAGTATTTCTCATTTTAATTTTTTTTCAACCATTTAAAAATATGAAAAAACATCCTTGGCTCAAAATTTGTATACAAATAGACGTTAAGGCCAATTCGGCCTCTGAGCCCTAAGTGGCCAACCGCTGCCATAGGTTATATGTTACTGTTGTGTTTTTTGTTCTGTTTGTTTTTTAAGTAAGTTCTCCATGCAACATAGGACTCATGATTCCGAGATCAAGAGTTCCATGATATGCCAACTGAGCCAGCCAGGCACCCCTTAGAGTGCATTTCGGATAGAGTGTGTACGTGTATATCTCTGTGTGTGTGTGTGTGTGTGTGTGTGTGTGTGTGTATGTATGCACCTATCGAAAAGTTCTCCTTTCTACCTTCATTTCTTTTCTATTAAGAAAAAAAATCTTAAAATATATATATATTTTTTTTTCCGAGCTGGTAAAACTTTGTGGTGTTAGAAAGTGCTGCTTAGAGAATGGGAGCGTACCGTTGAAGGTATTAGCTTGGCTGGAAAGTGACTGTGTACCACTCAAGAGTCACTCACAGTGAGGGATCTCTGGGCCTCCAAGGGGAGTAGGAGCACAGTTAGGACACAGGAGTGTTGGTCCCATTAGGGTTTGAGAGACGACAGAGGACAGCGCTTGGGGGCAGCTGCTGAAATCACCTTTACCACCTCAGATGAGCAGGCGCTCAGCCCGTGTCTCAGTACCATTAGAGAAGTTTTTCCCTTATTGGGCCAGCAGCAGTTGATTGTGTATCTTTCCTGATACTTTTTACTTGGTCTTACTTTGGACTCTCCAGCCAGAGAGAACTGAAGTTTTATTGTTCGTATCACAATACGTCTTTTCTCAAAGGTCTTAGGAGAGAGAGACAAAGTTCTTACCAGAGAGACAGACAGTCAACGGCCTTAAGAGAGGGAGACAGACAGTTACACACTCAGAGACACACACACACACAGAATCTTGATGTCCTAAACAAAAGTGGGGTCAGATGTGCATTTCTTTTCAATCTGAGCTCTCTGTGCCTGGTTTTATCGGTTTGGGTACTTGTATAATTCAGAAGGTGAGTCCGGAGTGAGTTGATTAGCAGCTTGAAGGAAAAACAGTACATTGTTTCTTTTTCTTATAGAATGGACAGAAGATCATTCATCGCTTGTGCCTCCTGTCATTCCAAACCACCCTCCAAGCAATCCGGAGCCAGCCAGAGAAGCTCCACTTCAGGGTAAAGTGTTCTCATAATGGCTAGATGTCGAGCTTAAAAATTAAAAAAAAATTATTTTAAGGAACTTATAACTCCCACATCATTTCTTTGATAGTGAAAACCATAAGGTTAGAAATCCTACATCTATTGTTAAGCAGACTTGTCGAGAAAATTAGGAACTTTTTTCGTGTAAATTTCTGCAGCTAGTTGTAATGCTCGAAAATGATGACAAATTGCCATTAGGGTTTCTGAGCTTTGGCACGGTTGAAATGAGTTGGTGTCATTCTGTTCTAAATGCTCATCCCCTATTCTTGGTGCAGTTTGGTATTTATGCTTCTTGTATAATGTTTCATTGGGTCACACTCATTTACATTCACAAATCATAGGAGCCCCTAGAGAGGGTTTTTTTTGTTTTTATTTTTGTTTTTTTTAGATATTATTTATTTATTTGACAGAGAGAGACACAGCGAGAGAGGGAACACAAGCAGGGCGAGTGGGAGAAGGGAGAAGCAGGCTTCCCACCGAGCAGGGAGCCTGATGCGGGGCTCGATCCCAGGACCCTGGGATCATGACCTGAGCCGAAGACAGACGCGTAACGAACGACTGAGCCACCCAGGCGTCCCGGTTCATTTTTGAAAACTGGTAGCTCCAGAATCTTGCTGCTTTCGGCCTCATTACTTTTACATGATAGAGAAGATTCGAGAGGGTTTTTTTGTTGTTGTTGTTGTTTATTTTTTCTCTTTTAAATAAGAAAAATAGAACGACCATTATATTCAATAGACTTGGGGAATGTTTGTGGTACAGACCTAAAAAGACTAACGTTTGCTCCCTGTGCATTTTTAAAGAGGTATCATTGTGTTAGATTTGAAAAGATAAGTAGAAAAACTCTTCTCTAATTTCCATCCCTCCATTATAATTTTCACGAGAAAGGAGTTGTTTCCTTGCTCACCGGTCCTGTGAAGAGATGGGTAATAATACCAGTTTATGTAAGTTAACTTCTGGCTTGGGTACACATTTTTACGGTGCTAATGGTTTTAATAAAGGTAGAACACAGCAGCTAATACCATTCACGACAGCAAGATTCTGGCCTCCCCGGTACTTCTTAAATATAAAACTCCTTCTGCCACCTCCTGCTGTCTCCCTTCCTTGCCTCGGTGTCCTCATCTCGCAGCCTGTGGTACTCTCGGGAGGAGGCCATGTGGTGAATTTGACTAGACTGCTTGATAATGAATTTTGCTAAGGTGACCACTTAGGGCAACTTTTCCTTTGGTCAGCAGTGCACTTGCAATTCTCACAAGTGATCATGTTCAAGAGAGTTGCTCTGGGGAAACCTCTCGAATTCTGGCTGGTGCTTAGAGATTCCTGTAGCCGTCCCTCCACAGCATGCACTCCACCAACACTGTCTTCCGAAATAACAACACCCGTTTATCTGGCTGTCCTTATTTACCGGGCACCCTCCCCTCCAAACACTTTACCTGTATTATCTGCCACAGGTATTCCTTACAACTTTCCTAAAGAGTGAGGTTGATACCACCATTATCTCCATTCGCAGAGAGAGCTCTAGGACTTGCCCAAGGCCACACAGACAGTGAATGCTAGAGCACCTGATCTGAATCCTCATTGCTATTAGGAACAGTTAAACCCCTGGCTAAACCCTTTTTTGTTTGTTTTTTACATTTTTGTCTTTTTGTGTATGGGGGGACACCTCCCTACACACTCTAAATCTGTGCCATCCAGTTACCCATGTCACTGGCTACATGTTGCCATTTAAATCCATTACGATAAAAAAAGTGACAAATTCAGGAGCACCTGGGTAGCTCTGTTGGTTAAGCGACTGCCTTCAGCTCAGGTCATGATTCCAGGGTCCTAGGATCTTTGTGTCACATAAATAAATTTTATTTAAATGAATTATTAAATTAAAATTTAAAATATTAAATATTAAATTTAATTAAAATTAAATATTAAAATATTTATTTATTAAAATTAAATGTTAAAATTAAATATTTAAAAAAATAAAAATGACAGATTCCATTCCTCAGTTCCACTAGCCACATTTCGAGGGCTCAAGATCTCTGCGTGACTAGCGACTGCCGTTTCGGACGGGGCAGCTATGGGGTGTTGTCCTTGTCACAGAATGTGCTGCTGGACATCGCGGGTCCAGGGTATACAAACATGGGTGCCCAGAACAGTACCAACCTGGCAGGGAAGCAAGCTCCTTGGGGTCGTCCAAGAGCAGAATTTTAGGCCAAGACCCCAAAGATCCTGATTGAGTCTAGAATAGTCCCTACACACGAGTACTTTTAAAACATGGGCTGCTGCTCAGGTGATGCTCTTACATAGCAAGATGGTACAACTGGTGACTTGTCCAAGACAAGTCTGAGAAAATGACACGTACCACAGGGCTGCAGCAGAGAGCTCCAAATGCCACCGCTGGTGGGGAGAAGAGCGCTTCCCTCCCGAAGCTCCGTTAACGATGACCCACCCACACGTGACCCGTAATAAACCGTGTGTGAATGTGAGACTCTGTGATCGTCCCTCCCTAGGGAGGCATTGAGAAAGGAAGTCAGCGATGTCATTTCCAAGCTCTGCTCGCGTCTCTATTAAGCTGGAAACCTTCTAAGTTCAAAATATGCTAATGGCTTTTAAAAAAATTCATTCATTTAAACTGCCAGGCACATTTTCTTCACATTTGCTAACTTTGCCTATAATAAGGGTGAGAAGCTTAAACACCCCACCACCTCTTCCCGCCTTCTCAAAGACACATTACATCGCCTTTCTTTGTGCTGTTGTTCATTCATTCACTGATTCAGCGCAGATGTTTGGAGCACAGGAAATGAATCGGGCAGTATTCTACACGCGGGGTGTGCAAGCAGAAATCCTCTGGAGCTCACAGGGCTGGGGTTGTGTGTGTATTCACCTGCAGGGCCCTTTGTGCACGGGGATGGGCAAGAATGAGATCACCAAACCGATAGATACAAAGTCTACGGTGTTGGATGGTGGTAAATGCTAAGGACAGAGATAAAGCAGGAAAGGGGGATAGGGAGTGTTGGAGGAGGCATCGCAATTTTTAATAAGGTGGTCAGAGGACGTAAGCCTCACTGAGAAGGTGTCTCTGCATAACTGAAATGTGTTTCCCTTCACACTCTCTGAAGTCCCTAAGGATGTAGCTGTTCCCACACACCCCAGTCCTCAATTTTCCATGACAATTGCCATAGCAGCTGTCTCCCCACAAGCCCCCAGTGCACTTGACCCCACCTTTCTGGTGCCTCCGTGAACGACCTTGCATGGTGAATGCTTCAGCCTTGCCTTTCATTAGCCACAGTGACAGGGCTATGGTTTGTCATCTCCCAACTAGCCTTGGGACTGCTGTAGTGACGGGGAGGTTCGCGAGCAGAGCTATGACTGGGCAATTTAAAAGAGCCTTTATAAAAGTCGGAAACTTTTGAAATATGCAATTAAAACTTGTATGTGTGCCCAGAGACCTTTTGAAAAAGGTCTTTTCACTATAGCTAACCAAAAATAACTTTCTTTCCTGGGTGCCAGGCTCTGGTGCAGGGGTATATGGAGACTTTCTCCTGGGTGTTTCATTTTTGTTTGGATAACACTTTTGGATAGAAAAGAAATAGGACAGATGGGGAGGCTACGGTAGGCAGAGAGCAGGAGATGGGAAGTCTAATTAGGAGAGGTTAAAAAGTCTAAACATGAAATTATGTCCACTCTTTGGGATATCCAGAGAAATTCCAGTAAGTTCCTCAATGAGAAATGCCTAACAAAACCGAAAATAAAATTTTTGTTTTGTGTACAAAATGTTACTGTGCGTTTCATCAGGAAAACTCACTAAAACCACATGTAGTGTGTTTGGAAGTTATTTAGGTGTATAGCTATTAATTTATTTTAGATGAGACAACAATTTGGACGTGTATAGCTGTTGTTAGTAACTAATTCATTCAGTTTAGATGTTTTGGATTTTTAAAGAAATATTTTAAGCCGCACGTCCTAAACTTTTTCAAACTAAATTTTAGTAGTGGACATGTCTGGGCTCTTTTATGAATTGTTAAAAGATGAAAATTAATAGGAAAAATGACAAATTTAGAATTCAATTCAAAGTATTGACTCTTCTCATGTGAAAGTAGTGATTCTATGTTTTTATCAATCATTCTTTGTGACCGTATGTTTCCTAGTATTTTCTATGTATTTTCAGAATGTGTTTTCTGTTTGATTAGATAACAAGAGTTTTTGCTGTATTGGTTTGACAAGTAGAAGCCAAGCCCAAGGCAACACATTGGAGGTTGTACTTCAAAATAGAAACTATAGCAAAACAGAAGATGCAAAGATCCATTTCATCCTGTATTAAGAACTTGTGGCAGCGCGATTGCTGTCAAACTACATGAACTGAAACCAAGAAGTGTTTCAGAGGATAGACAGCAGTTCCATTCTTTTCTGTTTTCCTTTGGATCTCTGTGCTGAAACCCTATAGGTACCATATCCCCCTTCTTAAACAAAGGGGTCTGGGACCCCCCTTATTACTGCAATCAAGAGAGGAATTTCCTGAGACACCTTAAGCACAGGAGCTCAGAGAGTGATCCTTAAGTTGTGTCAATTCTTACTTAACTCATCTTTTCACTCATAGTGACATTCCTTATACTCTTCTTGTTTTCATCCAGGCAAACCCTTTTTTACACGAAACCCTTCTGAATTGAAAGGCAAGTTCATTCACACGAAGCTGCGGAAAAGCAGTCGTGGGTTTGGCTTCACGGTCGTGGGAGGGGATGAACCTGACGAGTTTCTGCAGATCAAGAGCTTGGTCCTGGATGGTCCTGCCGCGCTGGACGGCAAGATGGAAACAGGTAAAGAAGCCACGCATTTCCTGTGTGGTGAGACTGCCACCCAGCCCCAAACGAGAGAAAACAGCATCATGATTGCATGACTTTATAAGTGGTTTTTTAAAACTCTGTGAGTCCTCAAGATCCCTCCACTATAGAAATGCGGTCCCTGGTAGAGATGCAGAACTTTGAAGCCATTTGAACTTTGGGGCACTGTTAGGGTGCTATTGAATATAGTAAAATGGTTATTTACTAAAAAATTAGATCTGTCTGAATAGAAGAATTCTAAGCTTCAGTTTCTGTGGCAAGAATTTTTTTAAAGAAGAAATCACAGTGTTGTTTCAATGATCATTATATCCTCATTAGCAAGGAAGACACTAGATGCTACAAGAATGCCTTATTAGCAGTTAAAAGAAATAATAGAAGCAGTCTCTTTGTGCCCTGTGATGCCACCCCCAAATTCACTTTTAGTTCAGCTTCCTACTGGTAGGATCTTATATTACAATGTTGATAGAACTTTTTTTGGCTACCATTTTTTTTGTTTTTTAACCTCGAAATTCTTCTCTTTTGTAGGAGATGTCATTGTCAGTGTGAATGACACCTGTGTTTTGGGACACACACATGCACAGGTTGTGAAAATCTTCCAGTCCATTCCCATCGGTGCCAGCGTGGACCTTGAACTCTGCCGAGGTTACCCGTTGCCTTTTGACCCAGATGACCCCAATACGAGTTTAGTGACCTCGGTGGCCATTTTGGATAAAGAACCAATTATTGTGAATGGGCAGGAGACCTATGATTCGCCAGCTAGTCACAGCAGTAAAACAGGCAAAGTCAATGGCATGAAGGACGCCAGGCCCAGCAGCCCTGCCGATGTGGCTTCAAACGGTTCCCATGGTTACCCCAATGACACTGTCTCTTTGGCTTCCTCCATAGCCACTCAGCCGGAACTCATAACTGTTCATATAGTCAAAGGACCAATGGGTTTTGGCTTTACTATTGCAGACAGCCCTGGTGGCGGGGGCCAAAGAGTGAAACAGATTGTGGACAGTCCACGGTGCCGTGGCCTGAAAGAAGGGGATCTTATAGTGGAAGTTAATAAGAAGAATGTACAGGCTCTGACCCACAACCAAGTCGTGGATATGCTGATCGAATGTCCAAAGGGAAGTGAGGTCACGTTGTTGGTGCAACGAGGAGGTATGTATGTTTCTTTTGTTCTATGATTTGTCTTTTTTTTTTTTTAACCCAGGATCCGTTGTTTAATTTACCAGTCTTCAGGTGACTTTTGGGGGCTTTTTAAATGTCTACTCTTTAAGATCATTTTTATTTAAAAATTGGAAATGTATTCAAAATACCTCCTATTTCCACCAAGTAATAACTTCTATAGAATAAAGGTTGTATTTGTATATTATGCTATACCCATGCAGTTAGAGTGATTTTAAATTTTAATATTAATGATTTTAGAAAATCATTAATATTTTTAAATCTCTATACTTATTCTTCTGAACCTGGGCTTCACGGTGTACATGCAAAATGTGGCTCTTGGTAACTCTTCCAACCTCATCTCCCAATCCTCTCCCCTCATCACTGTGCTCTAGCCACCTGGCTTCTTTTCCAGAGTGTCTTTAGTGCTCCAAGCCCTGGGTGTCTCAGGGCCTTTGCACTTCCTGTTCCTTCTCCTTGGTATGCTCTTTCCCCAGCTATTCACTTGGCTGGCTCAGTCTCACTCAAGTCTCCTCTTGTGAGAGGGCTTCTTTGATTACTTATTTAAAGCAGTCCCCCTCCCCACTCTGTCAAATAAATACATAAAATCTTAAAGAAAAAGAAGAATTGGGGCGCCTGGGCGGCTCAGTTGGTTAATTGACTGCCTTTGGCTCAGGTCATGATCCTGGAGTCCCAGGATCGAGCCCCGCATCGGGCTTCCTGCTCGGCAGGGAGTCTGCTTCTCCCGCTGACCTCTCTCCTCTCATGCTCTCTCTCTCTCTCATTCTCTCTCTCTCTCTATCAAATGAAGAAATAAAAAATCTTAAAAAAAAAAAAAAAAGAAGAAGAAGAAAGTAGTCCCCCAGGGGTGCCTAGGTGGCTCAGTTGGTTAAGCTTCTGACTTTAGCTCAGGTCATGATCTCAGAGTTCTGGGATTGAGCCCCATATCAGGCTCCCCTCTTGGCAGGGAGTCTGCTTGTTTCTCTTCCTCTTGCTCTGCCCCACTCCCTGCTTATGCTCTCTCTCTCAGAGAAATAAATAAAACCTTTATTATTTTTATAAATAAATAGTAGTAATAAATAAAATATGTAATAAATAATATAATAAATAAAAGTAGTAAATAAAGAAATAAAAAGTAGTCCCCCAGTTCCTTGTAATCTTTACTGTAGCACCCCATTTTTTCCTAGTCTTTATCACCTCATTTTGATTATCATCACAATTCATTGTTTTGTGTATTTATTTATTTTTCTTTGTTGCTCTTTTTAATTAGAATATAAGATCCATAAAGCAGGGCTTATGTCATAGGCTCATGTCTACATGTTGACAGTTGTATCCCAGCATTTAACACAATACTTGACTGGTGCTAAGCATTCATGAATGAAAAGATACTGAATGAATGAATGAATGAATGAATAAGTGAATGGGTATGCGATTATTTATGCTTGGTAGGAATGACAGCTCTCCACCATTCATATGAAAAACATATCTCAACATACCCGCATTTTAATGAAGGGTCTCAGAGAAATCTATTCTAAATCTTGAGACATTAGACTTTCTTCTTTCTTCTTTCCTCTGCCTGAATCCCCTACCTCTACCCCACCAAGAACTCCCAGGACCTCACACTGAGGAATATTTTCCACACTACTGAAGTATCTTGCTCCTGGATATGTACTTGTGACTAGTGTTGATTGATCACCTCACACCATGGGCCTGAGATTTGGTTGTTCCCTCAGTCTTTGCCAACACAATTTGCTTCATGCACAGCATACTCTGGCCTTCTGAGAAGAGATCAGGAACTAGACTTTTATTTCCTCTTGGTTCCATTGCAACAGAGGAGCTCATGTGTGTCACAGCAGCTGTGTTCTCATGCTCTCATGAAGTTCAGTGTTCTGTGGTCAAAATTACTGAGGTCGTTAGAAGAAAATCCAAAATTCAGAGCAACTGTCTCTGTGATCTGAAATACTCAGCCAACCCTTCTTAAACAGTTATAAAAGCCACGGAGCAGATTTAACTTTTTAACCTGTTCTCTTTAGCAACACCATTTTAAAATCTCTGCTTGTACCTAGATCACATGACTGCACAGATCCTTGTTTTTTCAGCACTAATTGAAATGTAGTGGAAAGTGACTTGAGCTTCAGAATGATGAAGTGTTGATGATGATGATGATGGTGCTGGTGGTGCTCATGGTAATGATGGTGGTGGTTGATGGTGATAGTGGTGGTGGTGCTCATGGTAATGATGGTGGTGGTTGGTGATAGTGGTAGTGGTGGTGGTCATGGTAATGATGGTGGGCGTTGATGGTGGTGGTCATGGTAATGATGGTGGTGGTTGGTGATAGTGGTAGTGGTGGTGGTCATGGTAATGATGGTGGGGGTTGATGGTGGTGGTAATGGTAATGATTGTGGGGGTTGATGGTGATAGTGGTGGTGGTAGTAATGATAATGATGGTGGTGATGATGATGATGATGACAATGACGATGCTTGATACTTAAGGATAATCTGGCAATTTACAAAGTATTTTTCATACCAGCATATGCCTTTCATCTCACTCGTAACATGTCCTTGAAAGGTAGGAAGCTGCCAGCCCATAATATGACTGAGAAGTTCAGCTGAAATCTGTGGTTTTCAGACCTGTGCTCTGTCCGACTTAACTCTGAATAACATCAGTTTTTGCATTATTGCTGATTTCTGTGGCCAGCAACTTGAAAACTTAAATGGTTCTTGGTCCATCGGGGCCATTTCTGATTTAGCCACTGCTTGTCTGATGGTCACAAACCATCTTGCTCTCCTACCTGATTTATTTGCTCCTTCATTTCATCTGTCATTTCATTCTTTTTTATTAGAGTCACTTTAAGGAGATGAAAAAAATAAAGTTTCTTTACAGCATACTAACTTACCACAGTTAGTGGAACCATTTTGTAATGAATATGCCCAGACTACCAAACAACTGATTATAGAAACATACCCCTTGATTTCAAATGTGTTTTCATTCTCTCTTCTTAATTTCTAAGACCTTTTTGTTAATGCCATTACATTTTATAAACTGAAATTAACATGGAAAGAGCCAGAATATATTGCCACATTAGTCAACATCTACATAGTTTATTCCAGAACCTGAGTAATTTAAAATCACTATAACATCAGCAGTCTTTAAAATACACCATATGCCTTGTGTTTGATTTATGTATTGGATAGAAAGTTTGTACACCCGCATTTGGCAGGCTAGCACCAGCGACTATTAATCTTTCTAGGAAGCATATAAATATATTTGTTTCTGCCATATATTAGTTATTGGAACTCGGGCTGACATTTTAATCATCACTCCTGTATGGTGGGGGTGTAAATGAGGAGATTTGGTGAAGCAACAAAGACAGCATCTAAGTTGAATGAGAAAGTAAATGGCCACTTCACCAATTCTTTCTAATGAATCTCATTTCTGTCAAAGCTCCTAGGAAGCAGGTTGATAAACTCGTGATTCTTGTGAGTCTTGGGAATTCAGATCTTGAGGATGAGGCTTTCCATGCTTTAGAGAACTGGCCTTTTCTACTTTGGGACAGAATGAGCTATGTTTATATTTTGTATTCATTCTCAATCTCTTCATTTTTGAGATCTCTTCCTGTCAAGATTGGGGACATTTTGAGTTTTGGTATTTTTTTTTCCCCCAAAGCCAATTAAGCAGAGGTTGGAATATCACTTATCAATTTCTAGGTTTAGACAGTTTTTCTGGACCAGGCATGGAGTTGGTGGGAAGTGCCCATCCACATGACCTAGCAGCTGGGACCATTACTGATTTATTTACAAGTCTCTTCTCTGTGAACATTCCCTTGTCGACTGGTCTGTCAGTGACATCATTCGTGGGATAGTGCCTTCTTCCTAAGCCTGGCTCCCCATCTTTCCATGGCACTTCCCATACCTCCTGCTCTCTCTGCTATGCAACCAGGAGAATGCTTCTTACTTATTTTATCTTTACACAGTATTTGCATCCAGAGAGCCTGTCATCTGACACC
Source organism: Mellivora capensis (assembly GCA_004024625.1). Classification (NCBI taxonomy): domain Eukaryota; kingdom Metazoa; phylum Chordata; class Mammalia; order Carnivora; family Mustelidae; genus Mellivora; species Mellivora capensis. Next base: position 91,522 of record PISX010003607.1, on the reverse strand, counting down.
AGTGTGAATCTAGAGACTTTTTTTGAGATGTTGGAAATTTACACTAGAAGGTGATTACTATTTAAAAAAATATATAGTTTTTTTTTAAATTTGCAGAAAATAATTTGTCCTATAAAACTTTTTGTTTTGTTTTGCTTTGCTTTTTAAAAAAAAGAGATATTATATGTAACAGAACTGTAGGCCTCTATGTGTATTTTGTATCTTTGGGTAATTCACACCAGTTAGTAGGTGAAACAGTCTCTAAAATGTAATATTGGGTTGAGTCAGAATACTGTGTTTCAAGATCTGGCAAAACTTTGGGAAAGTGAAGAACGCATGTTTTGCTTTTAAGAGTAAATGTGTATTGGAAAGAAGGCTGAACTGGGGGTGTAGGAACCCACTATTAGCTCCCCCTCTGCTCCTAACTGCTCTACGCCTCTGTCCAGGTTCCTGTTCCTGCTCGGAAGCCCATTTCTTATCAACAAAATGGATGTTCTGAGCTAGATCATCCTCAGAGCAACCTTTTTTGGCTTTACCTTTATGCCCCAAATGATGTCATTGATATGTTAAAAAAAAAAAAAAAATTCAACTGAGCCTGTCTGCCTCTCTGCCTACTTATGATCTCTGTCTTTCAAATAAATAAATAAATAAATAAATAAATAAATAAATAAATAAATAAAAATTTTAAAAGGGGCACCTGGGTGGTGCAGTGGGTTAAAGCCTCTGCCTTCGGCTCAGGTCATGGTCTCAGGGTCCTGGGATCGAGCCCCACATCCGGCTCTACTCAGCAGGGAGCCTGCTTCCCCCTCTCTCTCTGCGTGTCTCTGCCTACTTGTGATCTCTCTCTCTCTGTCAAATAAATAAATAAATGAATTTTTTAAAAAATTCAACTGAGTAAATTTTAAAGATTGTACTGGCTCTTTCTGGTGATTCATGAATTAGGCAGCGTCCCACCTAGCAGAGAGAAAGGAGCTCTGAGGGGCTGTACTTCTGTGTGCAGAAAAGAGGTGAGCATGGTGGTTATATAGGCAGAGAACAGGTTGGTTGTGGTAAGGTCACCTTGCTTTAGGGGAAGGCAGGTGTGAGGCAGGTGACCTCACTGGTGCTGACCAGGTAATTCCATATGGAATGGTTGAAGATTTCATTCCTGGGAAAGGCCCAAATGGTGATATGGTGCGTAGCATAAGTGACTCCATGTTGGGCCTGTTGTCTCATTTTTAACAGCCCCCCCCCCCCTTTTAATCAGACTCTCAGCCTGAGAGATGGGACCAGAGTTTTAAGGCATTAGCCCCACTCCCAGGGACTACTCTGGTGTTCTCACAGTTTTTGCTAATCTTCTGTGATGGTCCTTATAGCTCATGACATCTTTTTGCTAAATCTCTGTGTGGTATTCACAGGTCACATCTTGGGAGGCACGTTTTTTAAGTCAGTCATTCTCTTCTTTCCTTTTCTCACACGTTCTGATCTTGGAAGATCATTTGCTTGCTGGTTAGCAGCTGCAAACATACATTTAAAGCGTTTGAGAGAACATAATGCACCGGGGAGTCTATTAGGATTATTATAAACAGGATAATCAGCCTTGTCAGGAATATACTTCGGAGTCATGGATCCCAAGACCCAGACCAGTCAGAATCAAGTAAGTCAAAGACCCCATTGAAGTAGAGGGGTTGCTTTTCCAGGCCAACTGACTTATTTGGCGCTAACGCAGAAGTGTGAATCCAAGGGCAGCAAGTAGTATTGGCCATAGGCCAGACACCTCCCTCCTTGCTCGGCTAAATGCTCGTCAGAGGCTGTTTTTTTTTTTTTTTTTTAATTTATTTATTTGTCAGAGAGAGAGGGAGAGAGAGTGAGCGAGCACAAGCAGACAGAGTGGCAGGCAGAGGGAGAAGCAGGCTCCCTGCCGAGCAAGGAGCCCGATGTGGGACTCGATCCCAGGACACACTGAGATCATGACCTGAGCCCAAGGCAGACGCCCAACCAACTGAGCCACCCAGGCGTCCCGTCAGAGGCTGTTCTATTACCAAGCCGAGCTCTGGCCAGAGAGTCTAGGAATTTTGGCTGGCGTCTGTTGCTTTAGCAGCAGATTCTGTAAGACCTTCAAGAGTTAGGGAGAGTGTCCTGATCGTAGCCTCAGGGCATTTCCTTCTGGCCTGGAGCAGTGGTCTTCCAAAGGAAGCTGATCTTCCATCTTAAGTGTCTAAGTGGTGATTCCTGTTTTCTCCCTTTTAATAAACTGTTTTTAACAGATCTACAGAGAAAAGAGCACAAGATTCTAGAGCCAGATGATGCAAGTTTAAATCCCAGGTCCTACTTTTATTTGCTTTGTGACCTTAGGCAAGTCATCTGACAAAAAACAAAACAAAACAAAGCAAACAAACAAAAAAAAAGGGAATAATACTACTTAAATTTGCATGTGCATGATGGAGATAAAATAAGACCGCATTTGTGCTAACTGCCGGCTTAGAAGTAATCACAGTAAAATCAGTGGTGTGTTACTGGTACTACCTAATATCAGAAGCAACTGGATAGGGCTGGCTTTTTATTAAAAAAAAAAAAAAGAGGGGGCAGGTGGGGTGCAACCAGGTGGCTCAATCAGGTAAGCATTCTGCTCTTGATTTCAGCTCAGGTCAGGATCTCAGGGTTTTGAGACTGAGCCCCACATCAGGCTCTATGCTCAGGGAGGAGTCTACTTGCCATCTCTCTTTCCCTCGCCCTCTGCCCCTCCCCCAGCTTATGCTCCCTCTCTCTTTTTCTCTCACTCTCAAATAAATAAAATAAAATCTTTTAAAAAAGAGCTCTACCCAGATGTACAGTATATAATGATGGTGCCTGGCCTCCAGGCATCTTGTGTTTTTGTAGAAGCTACAGGGTGATTCTGGCATACAAGTGTTGCAACCATTCTTGGGCTCCTGCCCTCATGGCCCTTTCCCATTTAGATACTATGACCTCCAACTTGGAGGATAATCGGCTTATAAAGTTAAACAGCTACTTTCACCTCTGAATAATCCTCTTCTTGGAAAGTTTACTTTATAAGCAGCGGGTTGCTCGATCTTTCCTAAGGTCCCTCTCAGTCAGCTTCATAGTCACACCTCATCCCTTTAGAAGCATGATACAGAGACGTTAAAAGCCAAAAATTGGGTATGGAAGCTGCGGTGGTGATGGTAAGGATCGCATTCCTGCTCTCACTGATCGAGCACTTGCCTGTGCCAGCCGGCCGTGTTACCATGGTGTAGACACACACTTAAATAAGACCTCACTGCACCCCCTCATTGTGACTGCCTTGCACAGCCATTGGTTTGCATTGTGATTCTGAGTAGCGTCCTCTGGGAAATGAAGACACTGATTGCTAGCCCCTACCTACACTAGGGAAACAAATGAAGAAATTATTTTTGCTTTCAGTGTTGCAATGCCACAGCTAAATTTGCTTCATAGAACGCAAAGGGGAAATTTCTGGTTTGGTTGCGAAAGTATGTATAAGACTCTTCCTTACGGGATGCCTGGGTGGCTCAGTCGTTAAGCATCTGCCTTTGGCTCAGGTCATATTTGCAGGGTCCTGGATCAAGCCTCATGTCGGGCTCCCTGATCAGCAGGGTGCCTGCTCCCTCTGCCTTTCACCCTGTCGTGCTTTCTCTCCCTCTAATAAATAAACAAAATCTTAAAAAAAAAAAAAAAGGACTCTTACTTACTTAAACCACTTATAATAAAACAGTAAATACTTCCACCATATGCCAGACATAGTTGGCTCTAAATGTCTTATAGATCATGATTTGAAATAGCCCCATGAGGTAAATAAAATCTTAGCTCCATTTAGGAGCAATGGATGCGGAGGCCCAGAGAGACAGTGATTTTCCCAGAATCACACAGCTGGCTAGTGGCATAGCCTGGATTTGAACTCAGAAGTTCTGGTTCATAGAGACTGGGCTCTTAACCACTATGCTAAACAGCATCTTGGCTTATAGATGAGAGACTTCAATACTGTAACTATTAAGGAGTATATCTTACGTATAAAGGAGTATATCTTACGTATAAAGTCATGAATAAGGTCTGAAGTCCATGGGCAAATTGATGCCACTTAATTTTTCATCAAAATGTACTAATGATATTTAGTTCATTAAATCCTCATTGATCCATAGAGGAAAAGCAATATCTGATCTCCTCATCTAAGCACGTCATTAGCATTAGATCTTTGTGGGTGTTTTTTTTCCATCTGAAGTGATGCAAAACTGTCATACTTAGAACTGCAGTGAGCTATGTGCCCGAGTTAAATCCGGGTGATCGGGTGCCCCTCTTCTCTCTGCCCTCTGGTCTTGGGCTGGAGAATGAATTGCAAATTGCCCCGCTTAAGCGTATGACTGGCAGAATCTCTCAAATTGAGGTGCGGGGCCTCCAAAAGGGGAGTTCAGGTTAGTTGCAGAGTGATGTCTGAATTGTGATAGAGTTCTGTGTATTCACATCAGCAAATTCTGCCAGTTCTCCCTCTCTGTATGCCCCAGCTCCTACCTCCCACTTCTTCCCTGGCCTCTGCCATCTGTCATATGGCACCTGGCCTTGCAGTGGCCTTGCGGCCCATCTGAGAGCTTCCCACGGTCCGTTCTCCGACGAAAGTGATTGAAAGTCAATTGCATCACGTCGGTCCTCATGTCAAAATGACTTCTCATCATCCAGGGGCAGCTCCGAGGTCTGTGCCAAGGCCCTGGCACTTGCCCTGCTCTCTCTCGGAATGTTTCTTCTTCCGGGAGTCACAGGGCTCTCTCACTCATGTCCTTCAGGCTTCAGCTCATGGGTTCTTTCCTCCAAGAAGTTGCTCTGACCTGTCCATAGAAAATACCAGAGAACCCCAGCATCACTTTCTGCTCTGTGCTTCTCCGTCGTGGCACTCAGACATACTTGTGACCTCCCTGAGAGCAGGGGCTTGGTCTCAGTCCCTCTTTCATCCCTGCCACCTGAGATCATGCCTGGCACATTGTGGCTCTTCAGAAGGCCATATATGTTAAATGAAAATGTGAATTAACATCAGGCCCTTTGTTTTTATAAATGCTGATCCTTTAGGGAACTCTACTGAGGTAAGCCCTGTGTTTTTCAATTTTATAAGAATTTTTTTCAAGTTTTTATTTTAATTCTAGTTAAGATGCAGTGTTATATTAGTTTCAGGTGTATGATATAGGGCTTCAGTACTTCCATACAGCACCTGGTGCTCATCACAGGTGCACCCCTTAATCCCCATTACCTGTTTAACCCCTACCTACCTCCCCCTGGGTAACCATCAGTTTGTTCTCTATAGTTAAGAGTCTATTTCTTAATTTGTCTTTCTCTCTTTTTCCCTTTGCTCATCTTAAATTCCACCTGTGAGTGAAGGCATATGGCATTTGTCTTTCTCTAACTTATTTCACTTAGCACGATTCACTCTAGCTCCATCCAAATCGTTGCAAATGACAAGATTTCAGCATTTCTTATGGCTGAATAATATTCCATTGTATACAGAAACCACATTTTCTTTATCCATTCATCAGCTGATGCATGCTTGGGCTGTTTCCTATCTTGGCTATTGTCGATAATGCTGCTGTAAACATAAGGGTGAACATACTGCTTTGAATCAGTGTTTTTGTATTCTTCGGGTAAATACCCAGTAGTGTGATGGCTGGGTCACAGGGCAGATCTGTTTTTAACTTTTTGAGGACCCTCCATATTGCTTTCCACTGTGGCTTCACTAGTTAGCATTTCCACCAATGGTGTAAAGGGGTTATTTTTTCTCTATATCTTCACCAGCATGTGTTGTTTCTCGTGGTGTGGATTTTAGCCATTCTGCCGGGTGTGAGGTGATATCTCATTGTAATTTTGATTTGCATTTCCCTGATGATGAGTGATGTTGAGCACCTTTTCATGGGTCTGTTGGCCACTTGTATGTCGTCTTTGGTGAAATGTCCGTTGATATTTTCTGCCCATTTTTTAATGGGATTATTTGTTGTTTGGGTGTTGAGTTTTGTAAGTTCTTAACATATTTTGGATACTAACCCTTTGTTAGATATGCCATTTGCAAATATATTCTCCCATTCTGTAGCTTGCCTTTTAGTTTTGTTGACTGTTTCCCTTGCTATGCAGGAGCTTTTTATTTTGATGAAGTCCCAATAGTTTATTTTTGCTTTTGTTTCCCCGGCCTCAGGAGACGTACCTAGAAAAAATTGTGACAGCCGTGTCACAGAGGTTACTGTCTGTGCAGTCTTCTAGGATTTTTATGGCTCTCACATTTAGGTCTTCCATCCATTTTGAATTTATTTTTGTGTACGGTGTAAGAAAGCGGTCCAGTTTCATTCTTTTGCATATGGCTGTCCGGTTTTCCCAATACCGTTTGTTGGAGAGACTGTCTTTTTCCCATTGGATATTCTTTCCTGCTTTGTCGAAGATGAGCTGACCATGTAGTTTTGGGTCCATTTCTGGGTTTTCTCTTCCATTCCATTGATCTCTGTGTCTGTTGTTGTACCAATACCATCCTGTTGTGTTCATTACAGGTTTGGTAATGTAGCTTGAAGTCCAGAATTGTGATGCTTCCAGCTTTCCTTTTCTTTCTCAAGATCGCTTGGGCTATTCAGGGTCTTCTATGGTTCCATGTTAGTTTTAGAATTATTTGCTCTAGTTCTGTGAAAAATGCTGTTGGTATTTTCATAGGGATTACAATAAGTGTGAAGATTGCTTTGGGTAATTAGACATTTTAATAATATTTGTCCTTCCAATCCAGAGAAAGGAATATCTTTCCATTACTTTATGTTGTCTTCAGTGTCTTTCATCAGTGTTTTATAGTTTTCAGAATATAGATCTGTTATCTCTTTAGTTAGGTTTATCCCTAGGTATCTAATTGTTTTTGGTACAATTCTAAATGGAATCGTTTTCTTAATTTCTTTCTGCCGCTTCATTATTAGTGTAGAGAAATGAAACAGATTTCTGTTGATTGATTTTGTATCCTGCACCTTCACGGAATTACTTTATCAGTTCCTGCCATTTTATGGTGGAGTTGTGGATTTTCTGTATATAGTATGGTGTCATCTGCAAATAGTGAAAGGTTTACTTCTTCCTTACCAATTTGGATGCCTTTTTTGTTGTTATTATCTTGAATATCATATTATTATATTCATTCATTTATTTATTTATAAATATTTTATTTATTTATTAGAGAGAGAGAGAGAGTGCTTGAGCACAAGTAGGGGGAGCAGAGAGGGAGAAGCAGGCTCCCCGCTGGGCAAGGATTCTAGTGCAGGACTCGATCCTAGGACCCAGGGATCATGACCTGAGCTGAAAGCAGACGCTTAAATGACTAAGCCACCTGGGTGCCCCTGTATTATTGTAGCTAAGGAGACAGGCAGTGGGAGTTTGACCACCTCAAAAACACAGAGCAAAAAGATGACAGAGCCTGAATCCCAATCCGGGTCTGTTTGCCTACAAAGCTCTCTGTCACAGGCTGCTCTAAATGACAAGGAAATGCATTGATTGGCATGTCCATAGGCCAGGATACTGGAAAATCATTTCAGTGAGTCATATTGGTCCAGGTAAGCCTATTCGTCAGCATCTAGTTCAGTCGTTACTAGCCACATGTGGCTATTCAATTAAAATTAAATACAAAGTCCAATTCAGTTCTTTAGTCCAACTGGCCACATTTCTGTGCTGCTATGGAACATTTCTATCCTCATAGAAGGTGCTGTTGGTCAGCTTTGGTCTAGGGGCTTTGATTATGTTACCCTCCACAGGGTATGTCCAGTATGCTTTATTTTACCCTTTCTCTTACTATTATACCTTTGAATGGAAGAAAAATATGGAATTGAAGGCAAGCCCACGGGGAATAGTTATCTTTTAAAAAAAAAAGATTTTGTTTATTTTAGGGAGGGGGAGAGACAGTGTGTGTGTGTGTGTGTGAGAGAGAGAGAGAGAGAGAGAGAGAAAGAGAGAGAGAGAGAACAGGAGGAGGGGCAGATGAAGAGGGAGAGAGAGTCCCAAGCAGACTCCGTGCTGAGCACGGAGCCTGACACTGGGCTTGATCTCATGTCCCTGAGATCATAACCTGAGCAGAAAACCTAGAGCCAGCCTCATCCAAACTCAACCGACTGAGCCACCCAGGCACTGTGGGAATGGATATGTTTTATATAGATAATAATAATAATAATAATAAGTCCTATTTATTAAGTCCTTCCATGTGTAGGCACCAGTCTAAGCTCTTTGCATGTGTTAATCGGGTGGTAGGTGGTCAGCAGGACCTGAGGCTCAGAGAACTTTAAAGGCTTACAAGCATTAGCACTTGGGGCTGTGTGCTCTTGTCCCATCGAGACAGCTTCATCAAGCTCTGAGGAGAATTACAGGGCCTCCAGCTAGTACAGAAGTATCTCATCTTTGAATGCTGGACTGACATTGTCTACGGAGCTTAATTTCAATTGTTTAATAATGTAAAGTGTCCTTAATCCAAAAAGGGGAAGACACTTTAAAACATGAGAAAATTCGCCTTAAACTCTTATGTATGTAAATTTATATCTATTTTTATTTGTATAAATGTATAATGTGCCAGTAACTATCAGCAACTTACAGTTTGGCAAAACTGTTTCAAAGGGAAGATGTTGCCGTCTCCTTGGTATACCCGGTTCGGTGTCTCAAAGTAATTGACCTCCCTGCTTACCTCTGACGCTTAGCGTCCCTCACGGTTTTGGAAGTCGAGTCTTCCTGATGGATCCAGCACCCCCCCCCCCAATACCTTCCTAGCTCTTAAAAGTTGTTCGTGTTAAAATTAGCACTCCCTAGCCCTTCCACAGAGCTGAACGGGGGATATTTGCATTTGCTAGTAAGGAGCCTTCTGGTCTTTATTACTTTTTTACAGTTTTAAGTAGCTATTTTGGTTTATTGTTATGGTTTAAAATCATCAAGGATTTTATTTGAGAATTCTTTATAGAATGTTAGGTCACATTTATATTCACGGTGACATAGCAAGAGATGAGATAAATATAAAAGTATCTCTATTTTGGTTCGGTCTTTCATTACACAACGCCTAAAAATGACCCCCCACTTTCAGCGTCTTCAGGAACTCTGGGTTTTGGTCTTAACATTTTTTTTTTAAGATTTTATTTGTTTATTTGACAGAAATCACAAGTAGGCAGAGAGGTTGGCACGGGGGCCGGGAGGGGGGGTATCAAGCTCCCTGCTGAGCAGAGAGCCCAGTGGGAGCTCAATCCCAGGACCCTGAGATCATGACCTGAGCCGTAGGCAGAGGCGTATCCCACTGAGCCACCCAGATGCCCCGCTCTTAACACTTTTTAACCTGACTTTTGGTCTTAGAATTTTTAGACCCAAGCAGGCTTAGTGTACTTGTTCTCACACTTATACAGTTTTAGACTTGATTGGATGGTTTCAGTTTTATTCCTGTTATAGTCTTGATGCATAATGCCCCCCCCCCTTTTTTTTTGGTAAAGGAGTGTCTCAGCCTCCTTGAAGGTAAACTCAGTGCCCTGAGTTACTTGCTTTTCTGCATTATTTATCACCAATGTGTGTATGATTTATAATTCTCATTAAGGAGTGGTGACATCCTCTCCCCTTTCTGGAAGAGTATAAGAAATTCAGGTTAGAATTCTTGGCATGGTTAGCAGAATGTAGAATTATCATTCTGTACTTCTACTGATGGGTGAATTTGAATGTGAAACCGTTGCTTTGTTTTCTCTTCTGAGGGGACCCTGGTGTAAGCACTGGGAATAGAGCAGCACAAACAAGCTCCTGATTTCAGGAAGCTTTTATTCTAGAGGAAGGAGAGAGAGGGCAGAAATGAGCAGAACAGGAAGCGATCAGCCAGAGATAATAAAGAAAACAAAACCAGGTAAAGTGAGTAGTAGTGGTGGGGTCGGAGTGAGAGGGCTCCTTGTGATTGGGCGAGAAAATTTGAGGGACCCCGTGAAGGAAGCCACAGTACAAAGGGAACTGCCGTTCCAGGAAGAAGGGACAGTTAGTGCAGATGCCCTAAGGAAGAAATTGAACGGAGGGCCAGGGTGGCTGATGGAAGGGGAACAAAGGGCGTCGGGATGGCCCTCGGAGACTGTAGCCCAGGACCAGGAGTTCAAATTCCATTTTTATTGTGAGGACCAGTGTCAGTGAAGCAGGGAAGGGACAAGCCCTTGTTAACAGTTTTTGACAGTCCCTCTGCAAATATGAATGGAGTGTATTCTGTAGAACAGGTGTGGAGGAGGGAGGCCTCTCAGGACCACTGCAGTGGTCTGAGAAGGCTGTTGGCAACTTGGACCAGGGTGACACCAGTGGTGACAGAGGGAGCGAGGGATTTAGGATGGCTTTAGGAGAGTCAACAGGACTTGAGAGGGGGCTGCCAAAGAGAGAGCCACAGACTTCTGTAAAAGGCCAGATGGTAAATACTATAGCTTCATGGGCTTGACAGTTTGTCCCCGCCACTCTACTCTGTCCTTGTAGCAGGTGACACATAAACAAATGGATTGCTTGTGTCCCAAGGAAACTAATGTTTGGTCCACAGGCTGTAATTTGCTGACCTCTCCTGAAGAAGGAAAGGAAAGGGGAGGAGCCCCAAATGACGGCCAGGTTTTAGCCTGGATGCTTGGATGGACACAAGGGCCATTTGCTAGGATTTGGCTATTGAAGCAAGAGTGGGCAGACCTTGAATTCAGGAATCCAGGGTTCCTTCTCATGCACGTGGATTGTGGGATACTCATGGGACATCCAAGCGAGCAGAAACATGGGCAGTTATCTGGGGTCTGTCTGGGGTTCTGTCGCGGCGAGATTAGGGCAGGAGAGCGCCACTGGGAGCCGTTTGTCCCATCGGTGAGTGTGCTTCAGAGTGGGAGTTGTGAGTAGCTGTTTTTCTTCTCTGTTGAATTTCATAGTTCAAATAGTATTTGTGACAAGCTGCTTCCCAGCTGAGTCATTCCTGGTCTTCTTAATCAAGAATGGAGCACATCCTTTGTGCAAGCTCTAAGATAAGGAGAGAGAAAACAAGGGTACTTGCACTGTAATTAGGGAGACAAGATTAACACATGAATTTTCCCGGCAGTAACGTGCCACAGTCGGAATTTGTGGCACAGATGTGGGTAACAGGTGACTCGGTGGGGAGGGTGACAGCGGAGCCTTTTTTGTCTGACATGAGGCTAGAGCAGTGTCTCAACCTCAGCACTATTGACTTTTGGGGCCAGATCATTCCTCGTTGCCAGGATCCACCGGGTGCATTGTAGGATGTGTAACAGCTTCTCTGGTCTCTACCTAGTAGATGCCAATAGTATACCCTCCACACCCCACCACACCCCAAATTGTGACAACAACAAAAATTGTCTCTAGATATTGCAAATGACCCCTTGGGGGCAAATTTGCCCTGTACAAATATGATTGGCTTGGAGCTCAGAAATCTAAAAAGCGTTTGGGGTTGCAAACCAGTGGCCCATGGGCAGTATCCGTCTGACCCACTCATGTATTTTTCAGTAGTCTCGTTTAAAATTTCTTAAAAATGTAAGTGCACTTACTCGGCACCAATAATTCCAGCTTGCCACAGTCCTCCCATTTTCTTTTGTCTTCCATCCGGCCTGGCACACGCGGGCCTGGGCCTGCGCCTGCGCACAGCCCACCGGCCGCCGAGTTTGAGACCCAAATGTAGTGAGCGTGAAAGACCCCCATGGGGGTGCATAGACTTGCTGTGGATGCATTTTCTAGGAATCGTCTCATCATCGTCTCAAAAATTCTAGAAACTGGCTAGCTTTCTTTTTGGTTGAATTTATCCTTTTCTTTTTTTCCCCAACAAAAGGAACAAAGTATCTTCAGACCACTTTTTCTTAACTTTGGAGTTAATTTTCTTACTATCTTACTTGGGTTCCATGTGAAAATTAATGTATTAGTTACCGCCTCCTGTGTGACGGATGTTATCATGGTAGCTTCTCCCTTCTCCAGTAATAGTTCTGCGACCTTACTGCATTGAGTTTCTCTTTACTGCAAGAGTCATCTTCGTAGCGTCTTCCCAAACTGGGACGTGGAGCTGAGTGTTTACTCTGGGTAATATTTTTTTCACCTTCCTTCATTTCCCTCAAATTAAATCACACGTTCTTTACCACCATCTGGAGTGGAGTTGTTGACATGGTTTTATCTAAGCCTGTACCTGCAGTTTTAAATACCCTTACCTGGTATTTCCCCTGTTTGTGTTCCTGCTCAGATATTAGTCACATCCAGAAATCTTGGTAGAATCTTAACATCTTTGAGAATAGCACTGGGTCCTTAGGAATCTTGAGTTTCCACTCGCAACGTGGAACATGCCTCTTTTCATGCCATCTTGTTACCTGGGTTTATTTCATACTCCGGTTCTTACTGTGTCTTTTTTTTTTTTTTAAGATTTTATTTATTTATTTGACAGAGAGAGAGAGAGATCACAAGCAGGCACAGAAGCAGGCAGAGAGAGAGAGGAGGAAGCAGGCTCCCCGCTGAGCAGAGAAGCTGCTGCGGGGCTCGATCCCAGGACCATGAGATCATGACCTGAGCTGAAGGCAGAGGCTTTAACCCACTGAGCCACCCAGGCGCCTCTCTTAACTGTTTTGAATATTCTCAATGTTTTTTGTTTCTCGCCTTATGCAGTCAATGCTGTTCATTCTTTCTTTTGTCCGGTGAACCTCAGCCCTGTGCTAATCTCTCATTATCAATAAATGACAGGAAAGTGAACATTTAAAATACACTGTGATTAATCACACCCTCCCCATTTTCTCATGGTTAATTCTTTTTCTAGTAATCTCATTGGATAAATTACCTTTGCCGTGAAAAATGCTAATATATCTTTTTTTCGTGATTTTCATATCTGCGGCAAAATTGTTCGAAAGATCCTTTCACCCGTGTCATAGAGCAGCAGTGATGATAGTTAGAGAGCTGCAACATGGACCGGTTATAAGACTCCGAAATAGAGGGACTCCCTTTCTGTCCCTTGTGTAGGCTATCAACTCGCCTAATGCAGCAACCTGCACTTTAATTAGACTTGTATTTCGGCAGTTGGTAGGTTCAAGGGCTCTGGCATGCTGTATTCGTCTAAAAAGCTGTGTTTTAAAAAGCTTTTGTATAGTTGCATAAACACTAATCAGTTCTTTAAAATCATTTGAAGATCGCTGGAATTAGGTCAGTGCTCCCTTAGATAAGAGATGTATGTTGGTTCTAATTTTAAAAATGTTCTCTGTGATTGCTTGTGCCATAGATACCATGTGCCAAAGTGGAAAATGATTGCATTTAAAAATCACAGAATTGCCCATTGATTAATAGGATTCTTTGTAGTCTGCCCCCCTGCAGAGCAACTTTCACTTAGACTTGGCTATTGAAGAAGGAAGAAACAGTTGTTTTTCGAGAGAGCACACACAAGCTGGTGGGGAGGAGGAGAGGGAGAATCTCCAGCACACTCATACTGAGCACAGAGCCCAACTCGGGGAACTCGATCTCATGACCCTGAGATCATGGCCTGAGCTGAAACCAAGAGTCAGATGCTTAACCGACTGAGCCACCCAGGTGCCCCAGAAATGGTTGTGTTTTTTTTAATCTCAGAATTTCTCAAACTATGTAGTGTTGAGGTCATGGACTGGATAATTCTTTTCCTGTGTATCATAGGCTTCCTGGCAGCATCCCTGGTCTGTACCCACTCGATGCCTGTAGCAGCCTCTCCTCCCTCATGGGAATCTCCAGCAGTGTCTTCCGACCTGTTGGTCGGAATGTCCCCTGAAGAGCAACATCAGCTTTGTTTGGGAAGCACTGCTTTTGTCCCTTTGGCACCCATCTTGTTTTTGCTGTTGGAACTGCTATGGTTTTTGTTTTGTTTTGTTTTGTTTTGTTTTTGAGTGCAAATCAAATCAGTTTGTCAATTACTTTGGTTGAACTTGGGTGGAAGAATTTTCCTATGAGAATTCCCCGTTTCTTCCCAGTCCTTGCTTCTGCTCAGGAACGGAAGTAGCAGCGCGGCCCGTTGTCAGAATCACGCTTCTGTACTCTTCTCTGTTACTAGCTCGTGTGTCGCCGTCCAGCTGTGGGCCTCTGCATTGCCATCCAACTGTACCTTCCTCAGCATTGTCAGGAGGACGGAGCAAGAGGAGGGCTCGTGGTAGCTGCAGTACCGCTCCGTCCTGATGGACGCTGTTCTTGGTTAGATAGAATTTTAGAGAAAGGAGGCGGAAGACTTCCTCAGGTGGTCCTGCTTCTCAATACTTCCAGCGTAATTTTCTGCGATAGAGAAGAGATAAGGGAAGGCGAGAAGGAGGAACGTCAAGGGAAAAAGTAGCTGGGGATATGTCCTTCTGCTCCGTGATGACGTGGTTTTCAGAAACAGTGAAGTTAGACAGAAGCAGGGAAATCACAAAGTTTTTCCAAGGTGCAGAGCACTCTCCTTTAGAGATCACGTCCTTCCTGGGTTTTGTTGTTGTTGTTGTTGTTTTTTCCTGATGAAATATACATTTACTCATGGAATGGTAGTTGATTGTTATTTGCCCCCCTTTTTAATATTTGTAGTTTGCAAAATAAGGAATTAGCGAGTTGTGGTCATTTGCTCAAATCTGTTCTATGAAAATTCAGTGGTTCATGAAATCTCAAATCTGGGAGTCACTGATGCAGGTCAGGAGGCCCTCAGGAGGTAGGGAAGACAGGAAAGGAAGGAAAAGGCTCCAAAGTAATGTATGAGTGGGGGTCCGGAATCCAAACCATAGAAGAGGCAATGGGAACTTTCCCCTTCCCTGACCATGGTTTCCATGGCCTCCTACTTTAGGGGGGAGCTATGTTTGGGTGCAAGACCAACAATAGCTCCACAACTCTCCTAGGGCTTGTCCTTCCATAATACGACCTTAATCAGTCAGATTCTTTTTTTTTTTTTTTAAGATTTTATTTATTTATTTGACAGAGATCACAAGTAGGCAAAGAGGCAGGCGGGAGGGGGGGGTGGTGGCGGAAGCAGGCTCCCCACTGAGTAGAGAGCCTAATGTGGGGCTTGATCCCAGGACCCTGAGATCACAACCCGAGCCAAAGGCAGAGGCTTAACCCACTGAGCCACCCAGGTGCCCCTATCAGTCAGATTCTTCCATGAATTCTTTTGTCCTGAAAATGTTAACTCCAATAGCAAGGGAAAAGTTGGGTGAGCCATGCATGGGGCACCCCAAAATATCCATGGCTGATTTCTTGTATGTGAAAAGCAGTCTCAGAAGCTTCACACACACACACACACACACACACACACACACACACCATTGTGAGAAATTTTTTGAGTATCTTCCTCCCTGAAAATACTTCCTGGGTGAGGAAGTATTTCATTTCCAGTATGAATTTCTGTTACTTACCCTTCCCTGCCATAAATGCAAAGTATTCCTTCAAGGTAGGACCCTGTAAGATATATCCTGTTCCCAGATAAAATATTTCATTTAATAGCCCTGCAATTCTTGAATTTTTCCCTACGTCTTAAATGTACTTGACCTGTAAATTATTTCTAATTGAGATTCATCCTGAGTGGGTCAGTGTGTGTGTATGTTGGGGTGTGTGTTGCGGGGGGTGGGGGGGAGGTGAAACAGATTCCCATTATTCTGCCTTTAAGCAAATGCAATTGGCAAAATGAGTATTGATTCACCGAAACCTGAAATCTAATAGTTGAACAAGGCCTAAATTTCTGCTACTTCCCAAAGCTATATGGGGCAGCAATTCATTAGAAATTGACAAAGTTGAGCAAACAGCTTTTTTTCTTTGTAATTCACATAATCACTTAGACCGGTTCAGATATTGTTTCAGCAAGAAGATTTTAAAGACATCTAATATTGCCATGGGAGATGAATGGAGCTGTTCGTCACATGTCCTTTGCTCTTTGGAAAAACCTGACCCTTCAGTAAATGGCTCTGTAGGTCTGACTTCCAGACAGTTTGAATAATGTAGTGCTGCAGGACTCCCAAGTCAGATCGCCTTGCTCTTATTAACTGTGACCTGTGTTTTCTGAAGCTAATACGGTTTCCTAAATTTAAGAGATTGAGGTAAACTTTGATAGGGTGCGGGCTGCCTTCAGTCACAATTAAGCAGTGTGGTAATAAAGTTAATTGAGATGACCAAATTATAGATACCCTTCCAGAGCAAATGGGAGAATCTCCTTCCCATTTTGCAGAATGTACGTGGTGACAGAAGAGTGATTGTCACATCACTAAGTCTGTTAAAACTGCTCAAGAGATTCATGCATTTAGCTGAAGGAAAGGAAATACTGAACTACTCCTTTTTGTGGGGAAGGGGAAGGCATCTGGCGTCTTTTAACCCAGTGTTGGCATAAAAGTTGCTTTTCTAGGGAAAGATGTGAAGGTACCCTTAACTGAAGAATTACTGGGACTGGAAGAGTCCCTGAGAACAGATCCATTTGCTGGAGCTGAGAGCTGTGGGGTCTGAGGTTTCTTTGCGGGTCTGCAGTTAATTCTGAGACCAGAGCCATCCGTTGTGATGGGAATTTAGAACACAAGGTGGCACAAGCGGGACCTCGCTCTCCGCGTGCAGGGAGGTATCCCTGCGTTGAGCAGAGCCTGGCTGCTCAGCAGTCAATCAAGGAGCAGCCCAAGGAGCAGGAACTGTTAAGCAGTCAAGGAAGCAATGACAGGATCCACGGAAAGACCGAGCTGCCCCCCCCTTTGCCTCATCAGCCCTTCCTGCTGCCCGCAAGATACAAATGCATTTCGTGAGCTGTGCACAGTCACATGTTCATCCAGGAGGTATTTGCTGACCTGGGGACCAGGTACTGTTTTAGGGCTGGACTCCAGCCCTACAGTCAGATAGACCTGGTCCCTGATATGGAGACAATAAGTGAGTAAATTACAATGATGAGCAATATAGACAATAGACAAGTAAAACAGAATAATCTGAGAGAACCCCAGGGTCTGTGAAAACCAAGAAACTGGGCTGTGTGAATAAAGTGTGATAAGAGGACTCACCTCAAGGGCGCCTGAGTGGCTCAGTGGGTTAAGCCTCTGACTTCGGCTTAGGTCATGATCTCAGGGTCCTGGGATGGAGCCCCATATCAGGTTCTCTGCTCAGCAGGGAGCCTGCTTCCCCCTCTCTCTCTGCCTGCCTCTCTGCTCTGCCTACTTGTGATCTCTCTTTCTGTCAAATAAATAAATAAAGTCTTTAAAAAATTAAAAAAGAAAAGAAAAGAAGAAGGCTCACCTCGCTGGCTCCGTCCATAGAGCATGCAACCCTTGATCTCGGAGTCGTGAGTTCGAGCCCCGTGGCAGGTGTAGAGATTGCTTAAAAATAAACTCTTAAAAAAAAGAAGAAGAAGAAGGCTCACTTTGGATCTGCTGATGGCATGGTTCCCTGAATGTCTTCTCAGGAGTAGTGACATTCGACGAGAGCCCTGAGTGATGAGAAGCCACACGTGGAAGTCTGCAGGGACAGTGTTCCAGGCAGAGGGCACAGCCAGTGAAGACGTTCGGAGGAATGGAAGGAATTAGTCCAGAAGTGGAGAGTGCCAGGCGAGAGCGTGGGCAAGGGGAAGAGGAGTAGGGAATGAAATCACAGGGGCAGGCAGGCGGAGATCGAGGGACGCCTCGCGGGACACGGAAAAGAGCTTATACTTCATTGAAACTGTGTTGGGAAGCCACAGAAACACGTATCCTGCAGTCCATATAATCTGATTTATGCTTTGGAAAGACGTTTCTGGCCTCTGTGTGGATAATAGATTAAAGGGGATGAAGAATAAAGCAGATGCCAACTCTCGGGTTCTTAACGGTCATTTAGGCAAGGAAAGGGGTCGCAGCGAGATGGACGGACATGGATGGGTTCAGGATACATTTTGGAAACCCGTGTGGTAGGAAAGAGAAGCCTCCAAAAGAGCCTTAAATTTCAGGGGTTTACTGTCCTATTAGGTTAAAACAATTCAGGAGACTCTCCTGGATCTCTTTGTTGGTCCTGTGCCTAACTTACATGCCTAAAAATAAAGCAGCCGGGATAAAAATCATCCTAAAAGTCAGTAACCCTGTAGAAAAGGACCTGGCATGTATTTTTTTTTTTTTTTTTTAACCTAGAAACTTCTCAGCACCAATTACAGTGATAGGTTTCCCTTCGGGACCAGTGGCCTTAAAATAAGGGCCTACCCAGCATCCTGTTTGTCCAACCCAGAAAAGAAATCCTTATTGGTTTTTTCTTTCAATGAGCTATTTTGAGCAATTCTTTCATAATCCTCCCTACACATCCTAAGCAGCTAAAAGTGAAACTTGGAGCCTTAGAGGAGCTGCCTTGGAGCTTCCGGGCTACAAGTAGCATCTCCTATTCCAGGGAGACCTCAGTGAGCAAGGGGAATAAGAGGGATGGGTAACAGGGCCAACCCTTAAGCACGAACTCAGAGAGCCATTCAGACTTGAAATCCAGGTGGGAGGAAGGTCAAGCTCTCAATCTGGCAGGCAGAGAGTCTGCCTCAGAGGTAGAGGCATTTCTAGACTAAGACCATACACCTCAACACCCAAAGGGCAAATATTTCTAACCAACGTGGAGTGAGAGAGCTTCCCTGGAGCCACTTGAGGAACTGACTTGATTCCACCCCTAACAAAGTAGACCTGGATAGGAATATTCTCTGGAGAAGAAAGATTGGCCTCATGCTACATCATGACAAATTAGTGGTCTTTTTCAGTTGACAAGTTCTTTTTCTTTCCCCTTCTGGAAAGAAGATGCCATAACTCGCTCTACTCACTCCATCTTTTTCCTGCACCCAATTTTTTTAAAAAAGTTGTGTTATTATGTAGTGTTGGAATACATATGCAAGGTAGAAAAACTGCCTGCCTGCTTTGGAAACTGTACTTCATCGGGCTTGGCGATCAGCCAGACTGCTAGTTTTGTAGCTCTGAAGACTTGCTTCATTGCCCCCAGTTCAGAGACCCATCTTGTTATATTTTTAGTATGCGTAGCCCTGAATGATTAGTGATTTAGGTACTGTGACTTGGGGTAAAATATCAGAAACCAGGGCGCCGGGGTGGGTCAGTCATTAAATGTCTGCCTTCGGCTCGGGTCGTGATCCCAGGGTCCTGGGATTGAGCCCTGCATTAGACTCCCTGCTTGGCGGGAAGCTGCTTCTCCCACACCCACTCCCCCTGCCTGTGTTCCCTCTCTGTCAAATGAATAAATAAAACCTTAAAAAAAAATCAGAGACCATGTTAAGAACCTGATTGGCTATGCCTAGACTCCGATGCTATCTCTAGAAAGGGAATTCTGTTCCTAAACCCACATCGCAGTTATGGGTTCAAGATACCTTGACCTGTGGACCTGCAGGATGTTATCCATATACCCCTGAAGCTGTAGGCAAAATTTTTATGAATGTATTTTTATGTGCATATACCCCTTCATAATGGGATGTGATCCCAAATGGATTAAGCACCTCTGAATGAGGCTATGTAGTTCAACGTTAAAAAAGCACAGTCTTGGCATTACACCAGGTCTCCTCTCCTGCTGCTCACCTGTGTGACCATGGCCATGTTACTGAATCGTCAGTGCCCCAGTTTTCTCATCTGTAAACTAGGGATGATACGAGTACTTAACGCAGACAGCAGTTGAGAAGAATGGGTTTATGTCAGCCAAGGCAAGCTCTCAGTTCTTGTTAGTTCACTCAACTCTCAGCTCTAGCTTCTGCAGACCCTGCCCCCCCCCTTTTTAAAAAAATACACAAATGAGAAGAGAGACCAAGTTTTTGACCCTTTGTGGTGTTTTGGGGAGAGAACAACAACAGCACTATCTGTGCCGTTTCATGGACACCGTTTCTGACGTGACCATTTATCTCTCAGAAATTGCATGATGACAGTACTTGTGAGTGGCTCCAAAGTATTAATGACTTTGGGTCTCTCCTCACCTGTGCCAGTTCAAGGCTTATGACTTTGAGGCGAAAGGCCCTGTAAACTATTAGCAGCCAGCAGACTTGCAAGCCATTTATTTTCTCTTTGGGACATATTTATTACGCTGTATGTACTGTGTAATTGAAGCCGACTTCTCTGTCCCCATAAAGCTGTGGAACTATGTTCTTCTCACCAGATGCTACAGGTGACACACATCAGAGCTACTTATTCCATGGATCTGGGGTCCAACCATCTCTCTAAATTATGATGGCCAGGGGCGCCTGGGTGGTTCAGTGGGTTAAACCTTTGCCTTTGGCTCAGGTCATGATTCCAGGGTCCTGGGATTGAGCCCCACATTGGGCTCTCCGCTCAGCAGGGACCCTGCTTCCCTCTCTCTCTCTCTGCCTGCCTTTCTGCCTACTTGAGGTTTCTCTCTCGCTCTGTTAAATAAATAAATAAAATATTTTAAAAAATAAATTATGATGGCCAATATTTCATGACGGCCATTCTTAGGTCCCCAAAGGATAGAACGTCTTCATCTTTTTGGAGACGTTGGGTCTGATGCTCTTGTTCTTGGCAGCAAGTATCACATTTGCCTTGAGATTTGATACTGCAGGGTTGAGCATGAGATCGGACCCGAGGAAGAAGAAGATAAAAAGCAAGCATCTCTAAACTAGAACCATTTTTAAAATTTTTGTTTTATGGATTCAACTTTATGATACACGGCATTTGCAAGGTCCTTCAGTGAGAAGGTACTCTAGTTGAAACTTGGCCTTGAGGTTAAACTGGCACACTGATTTAGGTTAAAAAAAAGAAGAAGAAGAACTTTGAAAAAGCTCATCATCATTTTTCAGTCAAGCATCAATCATCGCATATTGCCGCCAACCTCCTGACCCTGTGATTAAATGCCAGCCCTCCTTCAGGGCTCATCCCCTCCACCTACTTCTTCACATCGGCACGGCTCTTAGCACTGACCACGCTCAATTATCACTGTTGCGCTTTTTTTTTTTTTTTTTGTAAGACAGTCTATGAGCTCGTCCAGGTCAGGGCCAAGTCTGATTTACCTTTATCTCTTCGGCCGTGCTTCGGTAGGCATGTGGCAGAGCTCGATAAATCTTGTATGGGTGAGTAGTCACACGGATGGTTCCTTCTCATGATTCAGGTCTTAGCTCAGATACTGGCTCTTCAAGAAAGAGGAGCTTGACATCCCCTCACCCTACCCCACCCAAGAGTAAACTAGCCGTGCATCCCAGGCACAGCCTGTTTCACATTCCTGCTTCAGTTTCTTTCACTGAAGCTATTCCTCTGAAAGTATTTGCTAAGTTGTATATTCTGTGTTTTCCCACAGAATGTGAGCCCTGTGAAAATAGGACCTTGTAGATCTTGCTCACTGCTTTAATTCATGCCAGCTCTTGGCACATAGCAGGACTTTAGTACGGTTTGGTGAAATGAGGGAGTGAATTTTCCCTCATTTCCTTCCAGTCCCCAATGGAAAAAGTTAGGGCTGAGTCTTCTACCCTTTTTCAGTTTTCTGGACTGTCCTTAGCATTTTATCAGTCGGGAAGTGCAGTTTAAATTTAATCATGATTTACATGTTTGGTATTAAACAAACCAAACAAAAAATTGGTAGAGATGATGTGGGTGGCTTTTTTTTTTTTTTAAGATTTTATTTATGTGTGAGAGAGAGAGAACACATGCATGTACAAGTGGGAGGGGAAGAAAGAGAGAGAGGAGGAAGCAGGCTCCCCACTCAGCAGGGAGCCCTATGCGGGGCTGGATCCCAGGACCCCAGGATCATGACCTGAGAGCCATAGGCAGATACTTAACAGACTGAGCCACCCAGGCACCCCGTGGGTGGCTCTTTTAAGAAGGGATACTGGCCATTAGTGTTAGTTGTGTCGAGTCACTGGTTTGCTGTGAAGTAATTATCACTTCTGCATGGCCAAGGGAACCTTGCACCTTCCTGCACCCCTCCATCTGTACCTCATGTATCTCTTAGTATTTTGATCCATCCTCATAATGTCCCCTTCCCCCTCCCCACCCATACAAGCATACCCTGCTGGGTGTGTTATTCTTTTATGCGGCAACATTTTGCTGGTAGATATCAGTGTTCTGCAAAGTTCTTTAATGCAGTGTCCCTCCTCAAAAAATTTTTAGATGTGCCCTTTAAATCTTCCCAAGAAGGAAGAAGAAGCAAGCAATGAAACTTTTCTCTTTCTTCTTGATCGTTCTCATTACCCTCTCTGTTTGCTGATAAGGTATTTTATATGCTCTGTCCTTAGTAGAGGCCCAAACAGCGGGAGTCAGCCTCACCCCGGGAGTCGCATCTAACGCCATAGCCATATGCGTGGACAAGATGATTTAATCTGATGGTCATAGAACTCAGTAGAATTGGCTTTGTAGAGTTACTGGTTAAGGTTTCAGAGATTGCTTGAAATTATATGCGAAATTGTGTACTTCTATTCCTCTTTGCTTGAGAGAGGCTCTAACAGCTTTTTTTATCCTATTTTCAATCAGGGCCATGGCCCAGAATTTATAGCACAGACACTCAAGTAGACATGGTAGTCATTGAGCCAAAAGAGAGCTAGAACAAATTCCTGTTATTTTTTAATCTAGCACTGCACTAAAACTAATAAATACCATTGTCCAAGCACACTGAATAACGCTTCTCTGTTTATAATTGCACTTATATGTAAAATCTGGAAAACTTGGGAAAGACTGAGAATAAGAATATGAATCACATATTAATCCTAGCATTCGGAAAGACTATTTTAATACATGTTCTTTAAGTTTTTGGGTGTGTGATGTATGTGTGCAATATATACATATACCCTTTTTTTAAAAAAGGATTTTATTTATTTGTCAGAGAGAAAGAGAGAGAGCACACAAGCAGGCAAGAGAGGCAGGCAGAGGCAGAGAGAGAAGCAGGCTCCCTGCCGAGCAAAGAGCCCGATGCCGGACTTGATCCCAAGACCCTGGGATCATGACCTGAGCCAAAGGCAGTGGCTTAACCCACTGAGCGACCCAGGTATTCCACATATACCTATTTTTTTTTTAACAATGAGCTTATGTTCTTTTTTTTTTCTATTTTTTTAAAGATTTTATTTATTTATTTGACAAAGAGAGACTTTGAGAGAGGGAACACAAGCAGGAGGAATGGGAGAGGGAGAAGCAGGCCTCCCCACCGAACAGGGAGCTTGATACGGGACTCGATCCCAGGATCCCCCGGATCATAACCCGAGCCAAAGGCAGATGCCCAAGGACTGAGCCACCCAGGCACCCCATGACCTTATATTCTATGTACAAAGTTCTATCCTGCTTTGCACGTCTTATGTCCATCACTGCCCGTTTTAATGGATTCAAAATTTTTCATCTTGTTGCTATAGCAATATGTTTGGTTGGTCCTCTATTCTTAGTTCAGAATTTTGTTTCCAAAATTGTTCCAAAAAATTGTTTTCAATTTTTATCTTCTTTAAATAATACTGTGTTGAACATCTTATTAGATAAATCTTTTTCTCTCTATTTCCTGAATACAAACTGTTGATGATGAGTTTATTGGGTTAAAATCAGCTATAGTTTTCAAGTCCAGCATTTAGGATTATGTATTGATATATTTTAGAATAAGAAAGAGAGTTAGTGGGGTCTGAGATGCAAATGTGCTCAGGAGTAGTTTTATTCTGTTTGGAATCTATGAGTAGCCCCAGACCAAGTTCTTAGTCTTTCCGTGGCTTTCAGTGGTCTCCATGAATTAACTACCAGATTGCTTAAATCAGTGAATCAGACAGTCTCTCTGTCTCTCTCTCTCAATATAGTTAACAGTTCCCAGCTCCTTGAATGTTGCATTACCTAATTCAACGCCAGCGTTGCTTTCAATCAAACATTTTGCAATGCAAAATTCCAAAGAATTTCATGCGTTCAATGACATGTGGATTAGTGACATAGTGTGTGTTGGAATGCTAAAGAAGAAGCTGAAATGATTCTATTAAAATGCTTAAATCTAGAGATCAAGTACAAAGCAGAATGAATATCACAAAGAAAAAATGTGAATTGATGGCATAGTACATTTTTATAACTTGTAGTTCCACTTTGCTTATGGCAGTGACGTTAGACTTCACCCCTGGAAAGCCTTTTGCGTGATTTCTCTTCATTCCTTCAGTTGGTAAGGCTGGTTGACATTCTTACTTGCTTTAACCTGGAGGAAGTTAGGTCCAAAGAAGTCTGATCTCTTTCCTACAACTCAGGCTTGTTCATGTCAGTTGTGGAAGGGCAGTGCCTGCCTTCTGTTTGGCTTCTCCTGGTAACAGCTGAGCTATTGATGTCTTCCCTGCGTCCCTTGAGTCAGCCTGTAAACACAAGTCTTAATCTCAACAGTGGTACTTAAAGAAGCCATACGTATGTATTCATTTGGGGGGGGGGTTATCACTTCTTGGAGGATATAGAAGTAAGTGATGGCTCTTGAGATTTAAAAGTACGGTAAAATGTTCTGCATTTTACTATATTCATCTTACATAAAAAGGCAGTATATGCTTTTCTTTATTGTGGTATCTATCGGTGTCTGTGTGTGTGTTCATAAATAAATAAAGCTTTTCTTGTTGTAGAAGTTACTAAAATAGGTAATAAAACCATCCATGTTCCCATGAGCCAAAGAACGCACTGTTTTGACATGTAACCTTCCAGTCTTTGTTTCTGAATGCATATATATTCTATTTTTACTTTTTTCACATAAATTATTGCAGATAACTATTATAAAATTTCACCAAGAGTAACATTCACCATTTAGTTCTAGGAGAACATGTTCAGTAGCATAGTTTATGGTTTTGATATTTGGAAGGAAAGAGTTCCTTCTTCCTGTTACTTGGTCAGATTCTAGTCCCTAGCACAGTCTTTGCCATTTGTTTTCTCCAAAAGGACATCTTTTTCATAGGGGACTTTGGAAATTCAGGTCCCAACATTTCTCGCTTCTATAAATCACACTTAGACTCACCTTTGAGTCGCCTTTGAAAACTGTAGAGTTTTCTGGGACCCCTTTGAAATAGCATTTGCTACCTGCTGGACTCAAAGAGCAGACGGTACCATCCATAGACTTTTTCTTCTGCCTCTTCTCGAAATTGCCCTTCCTTTCTCTGAAGGAAACAGGAGAACCCATGACGACAGGCGCTATCTCTTCATCTGAGCCTTGTCTGTAGTATGTGACACAATGTATACAACACAAGCTTCCTGCCATCCCTGGAGGCACAAAGTGCGATTTGTCCTGGGAAAACCCTGGGAAAACTTGTCTTGCTGTCAAGTGTGGGATCCTGCTGCTTTGTGTCACCCATCCAATGCTGGGTCTTGGAAAATTCTGCTACATGGTGACCTTTTCTGAGTATTTTCCATTAGGTCTCCCAGCTGTTTTCAAACCGTGTGAGTGGTTTTGGCTAAAATACATAACCAGGGGCTTTGTTCCAGCATTCATACTCATTAGATTTTAAGATTTAATGACTGTGTGGACTTAAAGCAGATCCTTGATTCCTCTTTTAAAAAGCACTCAAGTAGAGGCTCTCGAGTTTTGACATTTTGAATACTAATTTGTGGCCAGTATTGGCTCCCATAAAAGGGCTGGCTTTTTAAAAAGAAGGTAGCAAAGTGGAACAAATTGCTCTTTAAATTAAAAGAAGTTTTTCTTGTTTGTTCTAAAATGCAGCTTGCGGTGTCTGTTGGTTTGGGATCTTTTGGAATGTTGTATGAACTGCTTCCTCCGAGGAAGCCCACTGTAGCTGTCATCCTAGGGTGCTATGGACTGGTTGGTTTTGTGCCATTAATGGAGGGGCCATTCATGAGTTGATGTTTACTTTTAGCTAGCTGTTTTCTTGCCTCAGCAAGATACAAATATGGTATTCTTTTTTTTTTTTTTAAAGATTTTATTTATCTATTAGAGATCACAAGTAGGCAGAGAGGCAGGCAGAGAGAGGGGGGGAAGCAGGCTCCCCACTGAGCAGAGAGCCCAATGCGGGGCTCGATCCCAGGACCCTGGGATCATGACCTGAGCGGAAGGCAGAGACTTTCACCCATTGAGCCACCCAGGCGCCCACAAATATGGTATTCTTGATAAAGACTTGTAGATAAAGGCCACATCTACCTTGTAGATAAAGGCCACATCTGCTTAAACCGGCCCCTCCCATCGCTGCCCCTCCTTGCCTGCTCATCAGGTTGGTGTGGACGGTCATGGGGAGCAGAGCCTTTGCAGGTGTTTGTGTGTATTTAACACCTGTCTCCGCCTGCAGCCTGCTGCCTGCATTCAGCATTGTGTTTTGTAGAGATAGCCCATGCCTTTTAACCTCTGCAGACTGCCTTATAGGTTCGATGTTGCCCAGTTTGTTTGGAGCCTCTAATCCTTTCCAGCTTTCCTTTATACCAACAGTGTGCAGTGAGCATCCTTGTGTTTGCACCTTTCAGCAGGCGAGTGCTTCTCTCTGATGGGCAAAGACAAGGACCTTTATTTTATAAATGAAATCTTGAGAGACAGGGACTTTAAGATGATCAGGGTTTTTAAAAAGATTTACTTATTCATTGAGAGCGAGAGAGAGAGAGAAGGGGGGGAAGGACAGAGGGAGAGGAAGAGAGTCCCAAGGACACCTGAACATGAGCCAGATGCGGGGCTCGATCTCACAACCCTAAAATCACCCCCTGAGCTGAAGCCAAGAGTCTGACCCTTAACAGACTGTGCCATCTAGGCACCCCTAAGACGGTCAGTTTTATACATGATAAGCAGAATATAGATCAAAGCCATTTTCCCTGACTCCTACCTAGTTGGATATTCCGGACACATTTTTATAGAGGGTCACTAGGATCCTGGGTGAAGGCAAGTCTGGTAAAAGCTAACTGCAGTGAAACGTTGCTTCTTCCAGTCAGCTAGAAGGTCAGTCTGAAGCAGAAAAACATCTGAATTCCAAGACGTAATAGTTTACAATTTTGAAGTCTGTCCGGTGACCAACACTGAATAACTTAATAAAATACCCTAAGGGAACCACATCAATGAACACATAAAAGCACCTAATAATTTTTGAAGAATAATGACACAACCCGATTGCTCAACAGTTAGTCTCCTCCATAGGTAAAGTATTTCCCCTACTATGGTTTCCGTATGTTAGCATGTTGGGCAAATGACTTTCGCTAGTTAGAGGAAGGTGACCGTAACCCCTTCCTTTCTAAATGGCGTAAATTCGCAAGGTGAAGTGTCATGGTTGACATTTGAGGGGCCTACTCTGTGCCAGGTACGAGGCTTTCACATGTGTTGTCCTCCTTGTCCAGATTGTCCTAATCCTGTGACGCGAGCCTGGCTCCATTTCATAAACTGAGGCACTGAGGCAACCCACTGCAGGCTGCCTGAGTTCGCCCAACTTGAAAATGTAAGACTCACAGTCTCCTTGGATGTGGTCCTCACACCTGTCAGAATGTCCTAGAAGATACGTTTATACTGCAGGCTCCTGGGCTCTCCTCAGGGAGGGGCCCGGGATTCTGCCTTTGTAACAGTTCCTCAAGTTCTCTGTATGTCTTCAGAAGTCTGAGAACCACTTGGCCAGACCGTGGTGACCTCGTTTTGGTGATGTGATGAGCCTTGCCAGAAGAGTGTCCACAGTGCCTTTGGGGACGAGTAATCCATGGCCAGTCATGCCTCACTCGCAATGGGCGCGTTATCAGTGCCCCCCTGATGGCTTCCTCCTACTCACACACTTCCCTTGCCTCGTGTTACTTGGGCTGGACTTAGCTCACGGTTTGACAAGTCACTTCCCAGAGCATTGAAATCATCACACCACAGAGGGATCGTTTTCTAAAAAAGGTTGAAGTTGCCAGTGCAAAATCCTCAGATCCCAAGTATATCTTTGGTGCCCAGTCCAGATGGAATCCGTATTTTTGCATTCTAACCCTCGCTCAAACCCAAAATAAAAAATAAATAAAAAATGAGAGGGCAGCTTGCAGAAATGATTACCTTCGAAACACCATTATATGCTTTTATTTTCCTTTCTAGCCCTCTTTTGCTGCACTCCCCAGTTGGCAGATTTCCCATATGTCTGCTCCTAATCGCTGCTGACTTTTCTAGAAGTGTGAGGCAATCACCAGCCCCTTCCAGCTCTCCCCCTCCCATGAAGCATAGGGTTCCGGAAGAGCCAGCAAGGATCAGTGAATACCTTATTCTCCTCTGCCTTTCTCATCTTCTTGCAGCTCCATGAAATTTCTCATTCAGTCCCCAGCTATCTCCTTTCCCCTTAAGGGTCTGACACCAGCTAGCGTCCTTTCCAAGCTAAATACGAGTGTGCTTGGGTGATTGACATGCACGGAGAGGTGTGCCCATGATCTGGAGGGGGCCCTACACCAAGTTGAATTTGTGTTCTCTGCGGGCAAAAGAGCATCCTTCTTTGTTTTTGGTGTTCAGCTCATCCAAATAAAGAAGGCATTTCCTCTCCTGAAAAGCAGAGGTGGGGGGGAAAGGGAAAGAAACGATCCAAAAAAAAAAAAAAGGAAAGAAAAATTTAATTTTAACCATGTACTCCTCTGCAACTAAATATACACCCCTTCCTCTGTCCTGATTGGTCTGCTTCGATTGACAAGTGGATCGTGTGGAAAGGAAATATCCTGAACTTAATTGTAAGTTAAGTCTCTCTTAATCCAGAAGAGCACTTGAGATTCTGTCCAAGTGTTCAATTTCCCAGGCCGCTGAGGTCTGTGAATTTCTTTTCCCAGCCTCCAGGCTGCTGCAGTACAAGCCAGCATAGCTAATGCAGATAGATCTCCTGCCTCTCGCTCTCCTCCTCCCTCTGCTTTGATTCGATATGAACAGCCTGGTCACTCCGATGCTGGGGAGAAATCTGGCATAACTGTGCAGATGGCTAGGTTGCCATGAAACACCTGGGGATTGTTCTTTAAGGAAAAGGTAACATTTATATGCTAATGATTTCTTCCCCTCTTCCCTCCTTGTTGCATTTTTTCCAGGGTTGCCAGTTCCCAAGAAGAGCCCAAAGTCGGTAAGGACTTACCAGTTACTTGGTTCTTGTTGGGGCGGGGGGGGGGGGGGGGGGGGGGGGGGGGGGGGGGGGAAGGGACGCTGTCTGGCTT
Organism: Mellivora capensis; assembly: GCA_004024625.1. Lineage (NCBI taxonomy): Eukaryota > Metazoa > Chordata > Mammalia > Carnivora > Mustelidae > Mellivora > Mellivora capensis. The sequence goes on along the minus strand of PISX010003607.1, from coordinate 62,639 downwards.
GACTTCACGAAATGTGTTTTAGAATAGGTGGGGGAGACAGTAGCCCGGACTCATTTTATTAAGTTCTGGGGGTCCTTTTGATAGAGACGGTATTGGGTCTATCTTTTAACTGTCCAGTGATTTGTGGGCATGCTGCAGAAGCCAGGTTAAAGAATGCATGTTTGGAATCCTCTCTGTATAAATGCATTTCAACTCTCTTGCAAATGGGTGAGTTTCTCCGGTGTTTTAACTTGATACAAATGCTATTGTTTCCTCTGGGAGTGGGGTGGGGGAAAGCTCCAACTGCTTCCTCAGTAGGGTTGCTCTTAACTGGTGTTTCCATCCCTTTGCATGGGCAGATTCTCTCCCTGAGCCTTCTTATGCATTGGACGATGAATTATTTACAAAATTAAAAAGGCTGCAGGTTTAAAGAAGAATTGCCCTTCCCTGTATATATATCCATGCTCACATGGAACAACGTTCACTGCCCCAGCACTGAGAATAAGACATTTCCTTGCTGTCGAAATGTCCTTTGTTGTTTTGCTAGCTTTAGCAGCATTATGCTGCAGGTATAGGATTAAAAAAAAAAAATCAATGTTTTGCTGTCCTTTCTAATCTGGTTTCCCTGAAGATGCATTACCTAGTTGACATGTTAGCTAATAGCTTAGAGGCTGTGGTGTTTTGCTTGGTGGTGTGAGCTTCTGCTCCCAGGGCACTGACAACAAATTAAAATGCTACTTCAAAACTCAAAATCTGGAACTACAATGCCTGTGAAATTGATCCGGGAGAAAGAAGCTTCCCCATTCATTAACATTAGGACAGAGAGGGGGTACTTTCACGGAGCTTAGACTATTGGGAAGAGGGAAAATGTGTAGCTTTCTGCCATCCGGGAAGGAGAACCTTTAAAACTTTAAAACTGCAGCAGGATTCTTTCCACCTGTGCAAGCCTGGTGGCGAGAGGCAGAAGTTTATTAAGGAGATGAGAGAGGGAGCTTCCTGCATTCCTAAAATCCGTTCCTAAGTTGTCCAAAGAGAAAACCCTGCAATAATTGATGGGATTCCAGTGGCACAGGGCTGTGGAGACTGGAACATGTGACTCTAGGGCTGCTTCCCTTGTCAGTTCGCCTTAATGTTTCAGCTGAAAAGTGCTGGTAGGTGTCGACATCGGAACCACAGAGATGCCAATGTGTGCTTGTGTGGGGTGTGTGTGTGTGTGTGTGTGTATGTGTGTGTACAGGCACACACATGGCATATGTGTGTCCTTGTCCCTCGGTCATAGTCAGAAGCCTATTCAGCCTTCAGAAAAGAAGCAGATCTGGAAGATCTGTCACATGAGCTTCAGTTAGCCAGCCTTTTTTCTCCCACGCCCTCAAGCATGCTGTGCGATGCACGGACTTCTTTTACACACCCAATGGGAATGGAGTCTTAACAAGGAGCATTAGTGGGGGAGTAGGAGTTTTGCACAGGGAGCACGACATCAAGTACCAACGGGTTCTTTTCGGGTTTGCATCCTGTTTAAACTTCCTTGGCCGAAGGATTTTTGTGGATTTCTTCTGCATTTTGTTTCTTCCCCAAAGTGTTTACTGCTGAACTCGAAGGAATATCAAACAGGTATAGAGCCTATATTCACCAAGTCAGTTAAGAGAACGCCCTGTGACAGTTTATTTTTGTAGAAGCCGTGTCATTAGCAAGCAGCAAGCCAATTACTCCGGCTGCATTCCTAGGAAAAAAATGTTCTTAACGGCTTTGCCCACAGTCTGCTGGCTCTTAATTACCACAAGCTAAGAGACTGGTGTGTTGCTGGGTTCGAGAAGAACAAGCCCCCAGCCTGGGGCTTGTCCTTACCTGATTTCTGTGCCAGGACGGGGATGATGGTTTTCACAGCATTGCTGGCACATCCGGGCAGCTGCCGTACAGAATTCGGAACTCTGAGCCAAGGTCCGCTGTTGGCGGTCGAACGTTGCTAACATCTGTGATCTGTGGGAGCTCTGGACTGGTGGGTTGAAAGCTGGTTCTCTTCCCCAGTTTGAATTTTGATGATGTCCTGCCAGAGAGACAGATGATGATGGGATTTCTCTGGTGGGGTCGGGGGGAGTCCCTGGGAAAGCTGGATGTCGTGGTCCCAGACAGCCAGTCATACAATGGCAGATAGGGTTAGTTGTGCAGGCTACGTAAAAATGCATGCGGACAGTGCTTGGGTTGTGATATGCTGAACTTTACCATTAGTTCTTTGAATATACTGTCTTGACCCGGGACCACGTTTCTTCTCTTCTCTTCGAGGCTACTGACACTGTTGGCTTGCTTATGTGACTGACAGCTCCTTCTTGTCCTCATACTTTTTTTTTTTTAATGTTTTCAATAATTAAGTAGTTGGGCTTTTATTAGAACAAAGGGACTTTTTGATCTTGTTTCCCCTTCTGGGCAGCCTCTACAGCTTACTTTTCATAAGCAGTTTCTTCTGTTAGATTTAGTTTAAATGTTGAGTTTATGGATTCTGTACTCACTGGGAACAATGGCCGTGTCTTAATAAAATATTATTAATTTAATACCTGGACAGCCATAACATTAGGAATTTTCCTGCCAAATGGCAGAGACAAAAATAAGACAAAAGTAAAAATAATAGTTGCTGTCAGGTTTTAGACCCCACTACGAAACGGAGTCCAAGGCCCAATTTAATCATCCTGACTGGAAACTTATCTGAGACTCTCGTTCTGAATCACACAGGAGAGTTTTGTAAGAATTTAAAACTCTAGGGGTGCCTGGCAGTCTCAGTCAGTAGAGCGTGCAACTCCTGATCCCAGGGTTGTGAGTTTGAGCCCCATGTTGGGTGTAAGGGATTACTAAAAAAATAAGAAGAAGAAACTGGGGGGAAAAAAGAATTTCAAACTCTAAATAGACAGCAAACCCTGAATTTTAAGGCAGTTTTCACTTTTGTTTTCTCACTACGTCCTTTTTGAAGTATTCCTTCCCTTTCTGCCTTCCTTCATGTGTCCCATCTATCCATCTGTCCATCCATTTAGTTAGCAGTATCAAGAATCTAGTAAGTGGGATTTGGTGGGAGGCACTGGAAATACTATGATAAGTAAGTTGATCAGGTGCCTTTCTTCGGCAGCTTACAAACAAAAGATGTTTTGATTGCTTCTTTCAAAAAAAGGACTCATCGTCTCAAATCACCATAATTTTTATGCGCTTGTTTCAGCAACGTGTATTTATTGAGTATCTTCTATATGCCAGACCCCGTGTCAGTATACAACAGGATCTAAGACAGAAAACATTCCTGCCCTCATACAGCTGGGGAGAGAGAAACAGTAGCCATGTAAACAGCCAGATCTATACAGATCTGCTTCGTGGGACATAAAGTCTGAAACTTTCAAAAGTTCAAAAAGCAGAGAGGGGTGCCTGGGTGCCTCAGTCCGCTAAACATCCGTTGGTCTCAGCTCAGGTCTTGATCTCAGGGTTGTGAGTTCAAGTCCTGCATTGGGCTCCATGCTGGGTGTGGCCCCTACTTAAAAAAAATAAAATTGATAAATAATAAAAATAAAAAGCAGAAAGATCGTGTAGAACCAGGGACAAACATAATGAAAATCACTCAGCTCTTAATTACAACAGCATAAATTAAATAGTCCTACAAAGCTAGAGAAAGGACCCAAGGTTGAGACACTATGATTGAACTGTGGAATTTTTCCAATGTCCCCAGCAGCCTGAGCAATGTAGGAAACCATATCTACTTAGGTGTTACTGTCAGACCCAAGAAACCATACCATATCCATAAAAGACACAAAATTTTCCCAGTTAACTAAAAGACTTCTCACGCAAAGTTTTCATACAGGGAACGCCAAATATGGGAAAGACCAAGGAAGCCTGTCCTCTTCACTGAACTGTTAGCAGCAAATGCAGCAAGCTGAAAGGGATCAGTAGTCAGGTTTCTTTTCCATTGTCCTCCATTCCTTTCCCCTGGAAGGGATCCTAAGGATGTTGCTGACAACTAGTTGTTAAGAGGTGTGAGGGAGAGATCTTCAGGGAATATGCCTAGCAAGTAACCCCAGCCAGAATCTCCCAATTTTATGGACCCTGCCTGTTTCTCAAACTCTCCTGGTTGTCATAACACCCCAGAGCCACTTGTCCCACAAAGAGGCAAGAGTACAAGTCATTAAAGCTCCTGCAGGCTCCCAAGAGAAGCAGGGAGTGGTAGAAGGAAGAAGAATTAGGAGCATTTCTATAGTCTCCTTGCCCCTCAACTTCTTACAGCGACTCATACCCTCAACCCCTTGGAGTCTAGAAAATAAACTTTGCCTTTTTATCAGATTTCTTTAAAACATCCCTTGTGAACCAAAATTAATTTTCGTATCCATCGATACTTTCCTTTCCTTCCCATTAATTCCTCTTCTCTTCCCTTTTAGAAGAGATTATTTGACTTAGACCCATAAATGAGGAAAGGAAGAGACAAAGTCCATCTCTGCTTTGGCTTGGAATCGAGTCCCTGATTTTTGCACAACCTTTAATGACATTGGCCTAATATCTCATCAGCACTTGGAGTTTTTCCTGTTGTCCATGTAAATCACTGCAGTGGCCTTCAGTCTTGGCAGATAAGTGAACTGTAAATAATTTTGCTTTAAAATGGATCGATTTGTCATTTTTAAGCCACATGAATTCTTTTCATCATTTAGGCTCCTAAGTGCTGTCTGTATTCATTTGCTCTTCCGAGCAAATATTTTCAGCTCACTTTATAAGTACCTTCATTTTGAAATCACTCCGTGAAATACTGATGAGTTGATTCCCCCCCCCATTTCCATTTACAAGAACCACTGCATCTTCCCGATTTCCTTGGCCTGTCAATAGTTAAGAAATCATTTGTGCTGGGAGATTGGTACAGTTTCATTTTAAAAGGTCTTATGACACAAGTTTATGGCTAGTGTGTGGCCAAGGACTTTTATAGAGTTTTGAAAACTGAGCCCATTTCTTTCATCCTAGTCAACTGATCTGATCTTTAAGAGTCAAAATTGTCCTTCACAAAGATCTGAATAGTGACAAGAGCTAGCATTGGAAATATCCACCTCAGTATGTGGCACATCTTTCCAACCAGTTGTTCGAGCTGGAGAGCTGGGAGGTGGAAGTCCATATTTCTAAGAGGTCCTCCCCTCCTTTTTCCCCTTGCCTACCCTACCCTCAGTCATTCAGGAATGCCTGTTGAATCTGCACCAGAAAGTCTTTGATGTCACTTCTCCCTCCCCATCATCACTGCTATTCCCTAGTGTAGACCACCTCGGACCCCTCCCATGGACCACACAGTAGCCTCCTGACCGGCTTCCTGCTTTTACTCCTGTCCACACCAACCTAGTCACCCCTCAGTAATCAGACCGAACTTTCTAGAAGTCGCTTGGCTCCTGGAAATCTCTGCTTTAAGTCCATTAGTGAATTTCATCTCCCCTGAGCTAAGAATGAGTCCCAAACTCGAAAGTAGCTCGTAAACCTTTGCAGTATCCGGTCTCTGAGCTTATCTCATGTCACCTTATTCCCTTGCTGTGTTGCTCTGCCTTCTCTCTCTTCTTCAGACCATCCAAACTCATTTTTGCTTTGAAGACTGAGCACATGCTGCTTCCATTAATGGGCTGTTCTTCCAGAAGCTTCTCCCTACCACCTATCTAAAGGACAATGCAATATGTTTTCAAACTGTTAAGATTATTTGATTTCTGTCCATCACACACACACACACACACACACACACACACCCCTAAGTACGCAAGTATAAATTCTCAGAGTTTAGGTACCATCTCGTTCTTTCTTATCCATTGTATCCGCAAGAATCTGGCTCATAGGAAGTGATGAGTATGTATTTCCTGGATGAGTGAATAATGTAATGTTGGTAGTTCCTAATAAGGGGGCCTCGTCTGGATGTTCTGTCATTTGGGTGCCAGATGCTTGCACGGCGCTAGTATGGGTAGAATAACAGACTTGAAAATTTATCTCTAACTGCAGATATTTCTCTTTGGGCCTGTTTATCACTTAGAGAAATGAGGATAAAGACAGTCCCATCAGAAGCAGCTCTGACCCCGGGCTGTAATGAGCTGAGAAGACCCAGGTCTTCCCTGGGAGGTAGTCCAGGCTGCTGTAAAGGGGACCAGTTGTCTTTAATTTGAAAGATACATAAACTTGACTTCTCCTGGAGAGTTCTAGGCTCTCATCAGATAAAAGACAACGTCATAGCTAATTAGCATGCTCATGGAAAGTCAAAAGGCATATTTTGAACTCTCGCGCAAAGAGAGCATAGCTTCAAAAAATTTAGAGTACCAAGATATTAAATATAGAATGCATCTTCAAATTAAGTCATTTCCATAATTGAACTTAGGAAGAAGCACAGAGTGAGGTTAAATCTTATCAGGGGAAAAATCCAAACAGCTCCCAGATTGTTGTGCATTAGCCCATTACTGTGGGTTCGAACTTGTCATTTAGTGACAGCTTTTAGTGGTGGCATCATTTTTCGGGCATATTCTCAGGATGCTGCTTTACTTTTCTTTTCCAAATTTGGAACAAAGTTTAGATGGTATTTAAAAGGGATGCAGAAATGCAGTTTCAGAGACAGTTTTACAAACTCATTCCACATTCTGTCATTTTTGTGTTAAATTGGACCGAAGTGAGTCATTTATTGGGAGGTGAGAAAGGGTGTTCAAATTTGAGAAGTGGCCCGAGCCATTTCTGGCAGGCTTCATTTGTATACTCGGGTAATGGCAAAGCCAGGTCTTTGGTTAAACCTGAGATTTCCCGGTCCTCGCATCAGAGATGTGTTACAGTGGGACAATCGTCAGAGGGTCTTGGGAAGCTGTGAGATGACAGGCAGAATCCGAGCACATGCATCTTGTGGGCATGTGGGTAAAAGCACATGTGCGTTCTCTGTGGGGGGGAAGGTCCAGCCCTTTATCAGATTCTGGCAGTGGGGCAAGTCTGCCAGTAAGAAATTTTTCTCCAGTTCAGGAGGAGGGAGTGAGTGGCCAAGATGATAGTTAAGTTTGCAGGGACAACAGAGTGACCACGGGAAAGAGGAGTATGATGTTCTCTCAGATAACCCTGCAGTGCGGCTCCTCCTGGGTCCCGGGGAGGCTTTGGGAAGGGGGGGGGGTGGTCTCAACAAGGGAGAGCTTGAAGCTAGCTGCAGAAGTGGTGCTTGGCTAACTGGAAATGAACTTAGTGTCAATGGACTAATCCCCACAATCTGGCATTTGCTACTCATTTGAGAAACCAAGGTGGGCACTTGAAAGGAGGGATACAATTCTCTAGGTGAACTCAGAGCTCCTTCATCTGTTGAATTATTTGCTTCTATATTTAAACTATCTTTTCCTCCTTTCCTGAGAGGAGAACAAAACCAAAACGTGACCAAAATGTATAAAAGAAGGACGCCTGGCTGGCTCAGTTGGTGGAGCATGCAACTCTTGGTCTCGGGGTTGTGAGTTCAAGCCTCACGTTGGGGGGTAGAGATGACTTAAAAATAAAATCTTAAAAAAGAGAGAAAGTAACAGCCTCCATTAATTCTCCTTACCAAGGTTTCTTTCAAAATAGAAATAACTTTAAATTGTGTCTTGATTATAACAAGCATTAACTATGCATTATAAAAAGTAGACAATACAGGAAGGTATAAGGGGGGAGAAAGGCATCCTGAATCCCATTTTTTTTCTTTCTATGCTAGTGTATTCACACCAAAAATGGGCTGGTGCTGCATGTGCTTCTTTATAATTGAGACCCTCGTAAAGACCGCAGTGAAGAGAAACACACATTTCCACCCACATGGGAAAGAGAGTTGGGGGATGTATCTGTCATGAATATTTCCTGGCTCTGAAAGTCTTCAGCCTGCCTCCAGGGGAAGCAAGAAGGCAGCTAGAGAGCTTCTTGGGGCAGAAATCAGAGAACTGACCCCAAGAGCCGAGTTCGCTGTCTGGGGGCGGGGGGTGGGGGGAAATGCTGGATATTGGCGGAATCAAGGCTCTACTCCAAGTCTTTGAAGTTCTGATCCAACCAGGTGGGAGCTGAGCATTTTGTCCTCAAAAGGGAGCAGTGGTGACATAGGCGGGGGGGAGGGGGGGTTGTCCCTGTCCAAAGCTCAGTGTGTTTTCCCAGTACCACTGGAGCTGAGTGAATTAGGTCTCTTCTAGTTCTACCAAGACCTCTTTGCTAGTTTAGAATATGGGCCTCCGATTTCTCCTTCAGGCACACCAAATACAATTGTATGTGGTCTATCTTGCTTCTTTAACTCCGTGCCCAGTTTTCCTCAACTTTGAAGGCTTACCAAAATCTATATTCAAATCTATAATCTGTCTTAGTCAGGGGTAAATGAAGTTTTTGTCCTCCTTGGGCTTTACTTCAGATACTTAATTTCAAAGCAAAGAGTGGAATGGGAGGGAGTTGAGGGGTTGAGATTTAAACAAAGGGGACCTTGAAAATTTCCTGGGAGATGGGGAGTGAAAAGTGAAGGATACCTGGGGAGAGAGCAAGCAATGGTTTTGATAGGATTGATTGTAAGACCAAGGAGAAGATTTTGATGCTATACTTGAACTTGAAAGACCTGAAATGCTCTGGATCAAAGATCTTCTAAACCACTTAAAAAGCATATACTATACAGGTTCTGTAAGAGAGGATGGAGATACCCCTTCTTGTCCCTTGACGATGCTCTTAAGCAGGTAAGTATAGGGGCGTAGCATCCAGTGAGTGAGAGGCAGGATTCCAGAGTTTTTATTTTGAATGGGAGAAACTAAACACCTAGGCTTACTCCCCTCTTTTATTCAAGAAAATAAGAACTGAAGTTATTTCATATCCTACCAGGTATTTTTCCTCCCACTAGGTTTTGCTCTGCATTCAATCAACATTCAAAGAAAGAGCATTTCATAAAATGAGAAGGGTCTTTTGCTGAGCAGGTTTTAAGGAACAGGAACCTGCTTATTCTATTGAAATTTAATGAAACTCTTTCCCTTTGAAAACTGCTTGGACTTCGGACAGGTTGCAAATCTGGCAAGGCTACCTCCTGAGGTCAACCCATATATAAAGTTTGGTCTTGGTTTTTAAGCAACAGCAGTGTCAAGAGATCAAGAGGTGAAATTCGATGCCTGCAAAATTGATTAGCTAAGAATTATGGAAGCTCTTCACATGATAATTACTTATATGCTTATAAGTACCAGTGCATACAGAATGCTAGGCATGATTTTTTTAAAGGTCTCATCCCTTTTCCTTATAGTGTAGAAGAACTTCTGGCAAAGCTTCAGGTAAAAATCGGGCATTTTATTATTGAAAGATGCAAAATGAGAAGTCCCCAGGAACATTTTTAGCCCTGATTGTATTTCTTCTGGATGTTATAGCCTTACAGATAAATCACCCCTGGTATTTTGTCTCAACATAATTTTGTCAAAAACACGAGGATGTGGAAGTGATTGATACATGTTTTATCTCTCCCCTGAACTTCAAACTCATGTACCCAGTTGCTAGGCCACCTCCAGATGGATGTCTAATAGCTCAAATTTATAAGTCCAGAAATGAACTCTTCCAACTTCAGAGACCCAAATGATCATCCCCTCATCTCTGCTGTATCCATAAAAGGCTACTGCAGTCTTCCAGGAAGTTAAAACAGCACAACCCACCCCACCCTCCCACCTCCATTTTGAAGCCATCCTTGATTCCTTTCTCTCACACCTTCCATGCAACCTATTAGCCAATCCCTTGGCTCAACCTTCAGGATATAACCGGGATCTGACCGCTTGTCTCCATCTCTGCCCCACTACCCTGGGCCAAGCCATCATCTTCTCTCACCTAAATAATTACAGCAGTCTCCCAAGGTCTCCCCACCTCTAGCCTTGCCCTAGGACCTTTTAAAACAACAAGGGTGACCACAAAACAAGGATGCTAAATTGATACATCTCGTAATGCAGGCACCCGGGGTCTTAGCTGGGAACCTATGATGAAAATTGGATTTGTTTTCCGCCACAGTTCAGAGAGCAATATGGTTTGTGATTATGTCTGTCCATCCGGCCCACCCCTCTCTCTGCCTGCCGATCACCTGAGGATTGATCTCCATGCAGCATTAGCTGGAGAAAGATGGAAGCCAAAATGTTGTTGATATATTTATGTGTGTGTGCATAGACATGCTGAGCAAAAACAAGCCGATGGAAACACCCACTTAGAGAACCAATAACAGTCTCCTCTTCTTGCTTCTCTTGCTCGCTTGCTTTCAGCAACCACTGGAAAGAAAAGACAGCCAGAACAGTTCTCAGCACAGCGTCTCCTGCCACCGGAGCCTGCACACGGCCTCCCCAGGCCACAGCACACAGGTGCTCCCCGAGTACCCGCCTGCAGAGGCCCCCACTCCAGATCAAACTGACAGCTCTGGGCAGAAGAAACCAGATCCTTTTAAAATCTGGGCCCAGTCCAGGAGCATGTATGAAAACCGACGTGAGTAGCACCCTGGCTCCTGTCTTCCTGCCCAAGGCTCTGGCTGTCTCTTGAGGCTTCTTGAAAATTGATTTTTCAGTGTATAAATAGGGTAGAGGTAAATCACGGTGAGAGGTGAAAGCTTCTCAGAACAGTGACAGAATCTTCTGGATGTTCATGGAAGTCCATTATGTGTTCAGTTTGGGGTGGACAAGATGTGGGTGGTGGTCAGATAAAGGGCCTGGATAAAAATGGATTTATTTTTCCCTTCCATTAAAAGAAGTGGCAGACAAGAGCTGCTATCTCATTAACTCTTCCCTGTGTAGAGACTATGGCATGTTCTCAGGAAACAGCTCTGATCTGCAAGAGAACATAAATATGATTGGTTCAGATTGCAGGAGTAATGAGAATGAGATTAAATGCTTTCTTAGTGGCCTCCTAGTTTTTAAGAATACCGGTAATTTTTTTTTTTTATCATTATCAGTCTTTGTAAACGTGCCCCTTAGAAAGGAAAAGAGAAAGTAGCGAGTGGTCTGAACTTTAATTATTTATCCTGTGGTTAAGTATGTTCCTTTGGCTTCACCTTTTCGATAAATATGAACTAGGGATAGCATACGTCGTAACTTTTTGGCCCTTATAAACCTAACATTGCCTTCTTGTTTAATTTCTTACTTTTTATTATGAAATTATTCTAAAGACCATTCACAGTAAATTAATCATCATTTATCCTACCATTGTCAGTGAAAGCTCCCAAGGTGCTTTAATCTTAGGGGATGCAGACTAACCCATTTTGGTGGTTGCTTTACTGATGGTTTCTTGTGGGCGTGGTTGGTCAGGATGAAGCAACTCTGGAGGAAGGACGTGCACTTCATTTTCTCTTTGGGGGGGGAATTGGAGAGAATGTTTAATGAGGTCTGGTGAAGGGACTGAGTAAAATTGGAAGAGAAGAGAATCACTCTGCCCATCCTCTTTGTTACCCTCCCTCCCATTCCCCAGCCCCAGCACAAGTTTTCTTTATAGCCATAGCTGTGGTGGTTTCTCAGGCAAAGCCCCCGTGGCCCCAGCCTCTTGCCCACCCACTCAGACTTGGCTCTGAAGCCTTTCCTTTGCTGGCTGGAGCAATTCCTCTGTGACTCAAACAAAACAGGGGAGCGAGGCCAGCATCCCCATCTGGGAAGGAAAGTTGGCCACATTGCGGGGTGAAATTGAGCAGTTAGGGGGCACAAGGCAAGTGTGGAGTCATGATGTTTACCAAATTTTGGAAGTCACTCAGAAGTCCCTCCATCCTTTTCCTCCTTAAGGGAGAAATATCATTGCCTTCTTACTATAACAGTGTGGGGAATTAAATGAGCTGTTTTGGCTAAGGGTTCACTATGCTGACAAAAGCCAGATAATTTGAGTAGGAATTTATTTAGTCCTCAGTCTAGAAAGACACCCCAGAGTCTCCCTGAGGCCAGTCCAGAGGAAATGAAGTTCCATGTGGAACATCCCTCGTAAGCATGGTTGCCAAGTATGAACCTGGGGTCTGTTCTCACCATGTCTTCTCACTAATTGTAGTGATTTCATCGAACAAATGTTTCCCAAAGAGGAATATTTTCACATTCTTCTCACATTTCTCTCTAACCATGGGGCTCCTCCAATCAATGGCCCAACTTCAGTTGATGTTGAGATATTGCTTTATTGACCAGGCTTTTGCTTTTCTCAATACAGGACACGTTTATGACTTTCTCAAGTGTGAATTCTGGGATAAAATAAATCGTGTTCTGAAATCCTGGTCGGCATTGAGGATTGACAGACCACCCTAACGCATCCATTTAATAGGAGACTCCGGCTCAAATGTCATTTTGCCTGGATGGAAGCAAAATTTCTTAAGAAATTTGGTATTTAACAAAAATTTGGTGTTTAATCAAATTTTCCAAAAAGTATATATATATATTTTTTTACCCAGAAGTAAATAGTAAAATATGTACTCTTACCCCACAGCCAGCTGCTTATTTAAGCATTGAAATTATTCAGGTGGCTGTCAGATGGAAATATTTGGAATGGGGCCAGTTTTATCTTCACTTTCTATAACATCTATGGAATAGGATCCAGCAACCCAAATGAGAATCAATTTCTTTTTGGTGATTGGAGGTTCCATAATTGAGTGATCGTAGCAACCTAAATGATGTTAAGATTCACATGGATTTCTCCCTCACCACTCAATGAGGGTAATGATGAGACTTCTCCCCTTAATGGTAGTTACTTGGTCTCTGCCACAGATTTTCTTCTTTTCACAGTACCTGCAAATGAATGTTCCTCAGTCTTGTCTTTTTATCAGTATTTTGTTTTATCCCAGATCTGTTTCTCCTGTTCCCTTAGGTTGTTTTTTATCTTGTCCTTTGGGGTGGGGGGAGGGGTTGTGGAATAGAATATGTAGCCTTGTTAGATGGGATTCCCTGCCCCTCCCCCAAGACATACTCAACATCCTACTCCAGGAAAAAAACAGGGAAGTGGAAGTCAGGAATAACACTTCAGTTGAACCCAAGTTATCCTCTTTTTGAAAATATATTTGTCTTCTATTTCATTTTATTGTGAAGGGCAGTGTGAAGATTAACACCATCCCTGATCAGATTCCTTCACGTGGTCTAAATGCTGTGCAAAAAGACCATATTCTTGAAGGGCCATCTGTCACAACGCCAGTGTCAAAATGAATCAGTCTGAATTGCAGATGTGTTAATAAATCCCTTTGAAGGGCTTAAATGTTTAATTAAAAACAAAGGCAAGCATGGAAGTCCTTGCAAGCCATGTTGCCTGCTTTGTCTATTCTCTGGGAACACATCAATTCCTCACATGTCTTTAAAAATGACACTGATGCAGTCTTACTAGTACATGTTCAGGAAGACCAGCTCGCATACACCAGGATGTGCCACAACAGAAAGTCTAAAGCTTGCCATTGAAACAGCACCTGTTCATAAATAGTTTAGAAAGAAGAAAGTCAAAGCTATTACACCAACGTTGTAGACCTGTCCTATTCGGGAGAAACATGCTTACACATTTGGAATTGGTCAATGAGATCCTTTATTGTAGTGAGCTTAAGGACGTTAGTCGTACTTCTCGATTTTAAGAGCTGTTATGACAGTTCTTATTTGTGTTTTGTTCAGTTCTTGGCCAGGTCTGATGATTTGTGTCTCCAAATAAAAGATGACTCTGGGGGCGCCTGGGTGGCTCAGTCAGTTAAGCATCTGACTCTTGATTTCAGACTGGGTCATGAGATTGATTGAGCCCTACGCTGGGCTCCATGCTTGGAGTGCGCAGCCTGCCTGAGATTCTCTCTCTTCCTCTCCCTCTGCCCCTTCCCTCCACCTTAAAAAAATTTTTTTTTTTAAAAAGACTACTTTGGGGGATGCCTGGGTAGCTCAGTTGGTTAGACGGCTGCCTTTGGCTAAGGTCATGATCCCAGCATCCTGGGATCGAGTCCCAGAGTCCCACGTTGGGCTCCTTGCTCGGCAGGGAGCCTGCTTCTCCCTCTGCCTCTGCCTGCCATTCTGTCTGCCTGTGCTCGCTCGCTCTCCCTCTCTCTCTGACAAATAAATAAATTTAAAAAATAAATAAAAAATAAAAAGACTACTTTGGTTGAATTGCCAAGAATTCATCTGAACCAGGTATTAGTGCAAAAATGAATTCCATTGGGAATCCTTTTTTTTTTTAAGATTTTATTTATTTATTTGACAGAGAGATCACAAGTAGGCAGAGAAGCAGACAGAGAGCAGGAAGCAGGCTCCCTGCTGAGCAGAGAGCCTGATACGGCTCAGGCCCAGGACCCTGGGATCCTGACCTGAGCCTAAGGCGGAGGCTTTAACCCACTGAGCCACCCAGGCGCCCCCCATTGGGAATCTTTAAATAAATGCTTTAGTGTGGCAGTAACAGAAGTATACTTAATTTTTTTTTTTTTTCCCCAAAAGGAAATCAGGGCTTAGACAAACCTGAAGTTCATGATGATTAAAACAAGGTCATACAAAAATGCATACTCCAGGGTATAATTAAATAGGAAGAATCTAAGATGGTAACGGTAGTTGTATGAAATTCTCAGTGGAACAACTCTAAATACCAGCTTTTGACAAGAAAAGCGCTATGAAAAAAGGGGGGGGAGAGCCAGAATCAAACTATAGTCTTTTAAAATCCACAGCAGCCATGACCTTTACTGTGAAAGCGTAAGTGCACGTTCCTTATCAATCAAACCTAAATTAAAATGAACTAAGAGAAAGCACATACATTAAGCTTTGCAAAACTGTGAAATTAATATTCCAGCTATGTCACCTTCGCCTGCATCGGGATTGAGCAAGGGGGAAAGAGAGATCAATTCCACGAGTTTTGGAGAATGTCAGAGTAAGGATCCGCTGCAAACTTTTATTTCTCCATTGCTATTCATACTGTCTGATGTTGCCATGGGTGGGCGTGGGGTTGCTGGGGAAAAACTCAGAAACGGGAGAGAAGAAAGAGAACTGCTCTGAACAGAAGTGTTATGGCACTCTTGTTGACCACGTACAGACCAAAGACAGGATGAAATAAAACGTGATGGGCACATTTTATCTAAGTCTGGAACGTTGTGTCTGTAGTAATGGAGACACCAGGAGGTTTCTCTGCAAACCTGGTGATTCCGTTCTTTGTAATTATCAAAGGAAGTCTTTTGACTACTTTATTGAGTTGTCCCTGGCATTACTAAAGGAGGTAACTGCAGACATTGTCCCCTCTGCAGGGGCTCACAAAGGAAGAAAACTGGACAAAGTTTTCTTAGTTCTTTTTGATTCAGTCTAACTAAAAAAAAAAAAAAAAAAGAAAAGGGTGGTATTAATATCAGAAAGATAATTCTTCCCTGCTGCCTCCTGAAAACTCCATTCTTGTAAAATCTGCCCAAAATAAAGAAAAGATTAAAACATTTGTTGGTGGGGGGGGGGGTTGGAATCTTCAGGGCCCCTGAGAAGACGTGGCAGCAGAGAACACAAAAGAGAAATCCTGTAATTCTGTAACATGGTTCCCCGCTGCTTTATCACCTGGGTTATAGATTTGGGTACATGGAAATGGAATTTGTTCGGTGGAAGAATATAATGGTTAAAATGCCGAAGTCCAGGTGCCAAAAGACTTTCTTTGTAACATGTCTGTGTTGGTGCACTGTGTTTGTGTCTGTGTTTTCCTAGCTCATCATTGGCATCTTCAACATCTTTGGTTTCTTTGTACATCTTCCTTTTCAACAGGAAGCTCTTTTAAATAAATCTGCTGTTTCCCCCATTGATTCCCAGATGCAAGCGCTATTTTCCGATGGACTAAACTGTATGATAAGCCTACATCTTTTGGCCACAACCACCCATACATACCATGACATCTGACACCTAAATGAGCAAATGAAGGCAGAAACTCGCTACCTTTGGTGTCCCTGTAGCATGAGCAAGTGTTCTTGTGTTAAATGATGCTGAGAAAAATGGATAGAGGCTGGAAGTCTCTGCAGAGATCCTTCCCTTGTTTGCAAAGGGCTCAGCAGACTTAAGGCAGACTCTGCCAGGAACCTAGTGCTGGCCGGAAAGCACCCATGGTCTATTTTGGAAATAATCCTCCTGCCTGAATGAACCCAGTACAGAGTCCCAACCTGATTTAATTTGTTGTTTCAGTGAGGCTATTAGAGCAAATATCCTGTAGCCAGCTACTCGAACAGAAAGAAAATATCATTACCTTAGCGTGCTCAAGAAAATATCTTTCGCAAAAACTATGAATTCTGTTACACTGAAAAGAAATTAAAATATCTTTCTCCGATTGTGTTGAGGGGAGTCCTATGACGTAACTGCACGTTCCGTGGAGTCTTAGAGCTTAGCCTCCGCAATTATAATAAAAAAGCAAGGGCATAAAGCACCCTGTAAAGCCCGTGGCATTAAGATAGCTCAGGCAAAAATACTGGATTCAACTTCTCTGACTTGTACTTCCTGTTCATTTAGTTTCTCCTCTCTCTGTATATTCATATACCGTACATTTGAAGGCAGTGGGTGAGTCACTCTTGCCAACTTGAATTCCCAACAACCGCCTTCTTCCCTACCTCACTGCACAAAATTGAAGAAGACGAGAACTAAATTTTCAGGCCTACACACTCCTTCAATCCCGAACCCAGTTAATTAAGTAAACCAGAAAGTAGGTAGAACAGTATTTGAAATTCTCCTTTAGGGTTCATTGCCACTGAACCAATTTTTTTCTTTAAGTAAAAGATGTATCATCTTAAAGACAATAAAACACACTCTTGTATACATTAAAATATTAAAGAAGAATTAACTAGAAATAACTTTTGTATTACCTTAGTTAAGTGACGGAGTCGTGGTACCTAGAACATATGAAGGTAAATTTCAGGTAGAGTGAGCATTGTCTTACAGAAATGATTTTTCTTCTAATAAACGAGGTTTTTATTTTAAAGCTCAGGCCCTTACTGAGTTTTAAGAGTAAAATACCAAGCTATTGGATATTAAGTTGAAACTTACAATTTTAAAATATCATAGGCAAATTCTGGAGCAAAGCACTCATTCCAGCGATAAAATGAGAAAATACGGAAATTTGAGATTGAACATTTTTGTAGTCACCATTCGTGTTGAGAATATGGAAGGCTGGCTCCTTTTCGGTAATACGACTGAAATAATAATAAACTTTGAAAACTGGAAATATTAGGATGCCCCAGAGTAACTTTTGGCAAAAATGATCTAACAAAATCAAAATATCGGGTTGCCAATCTTGATTATTCTAAAGCAAGAAAAAGTGACGTTGTTAAAAAGCTGAAAACTCTTTTTCACTCAAGCTCTTTTCTTTCACCGGCTACTTGGTATAACATCAGATGACTTATCAGGGCTTCTGAATCCCCAGAGCGAGCATCTGTTTCCGTGGTCACTGTGACTCAGCGTGACCTCCCTCCTCATATGTCAGCACCCACTTTGTGGATCAGCACAGGGTGATTTTAATTTACTTAAATTCTCTGGCAACAATACCAAGGACAGTGGACAACACTGACTTCTGGCTTAGTCCGGGATAATAGCTTGGGCTTGATTAGGAGTTATCAAACAGTGATTAGTCGTTTGAAAAAACTTAGGGCTTGGTGACCGCTCCCCCTGTTTATTTCCTCCTAGTGTCCTCTGTAATTTTATCTATCCAGATTATTTTGCTTCCTTCTCTGTTGGAAAGCTGTCATCTGCTCAAGCATCATCAGGATTGTTCCTATAACTGTGTTCACCTTAAGGGTATGCTTCCTTTGATCAGAGAAATCACCTCCCTCTTCTTTCTTTCTTCTCTGCAGTTCCGGACTACCAAGAACAGGATATCTTCCTGTGGAGAAAAGAGACTGGATTTGGATTTAGGATTCTGGGTGGAAATGAACCAGGGGAACCTGTGAGTCTCTTGTCTACCTCTCTTTTCTAAGATATCGAAGCAAATTGGCAGCAGTGGCAAGTCACTAAGATTTGAGTCCAGCTAGGTGCAACACGGACTGTTGTTGCATTTCAAGAAGTGTGGGTGAGCCGTCGGGTTTTGTGGAGCTCCTTTTGTCTTGAGGAAGAAGAGACTAGTTCCCTTCTTTAAAGTGTGTACTCGTGGCAGTATTAAAAGTGGCAACTCCAGGACCTGAAGCTCCCCACCTAAGAAAATGAAAACAAAAAGCAAAATAATAGGGCATCAACTAATAAAACAACAGCCCGAGCCTTCCGGCCAGTTCTGTTAAATCAGCCAGCAGGGAGTGGGCTTTGAGTATTGAGTTGAGTAGCTGATGCATAGAGAGCACTTGAGGAGACCTGAAAGATCAGAGGCCATAGGACCACTGTCTTCACAAAAGTGGACAAAGAACCCTGAACAAGAATCAGGAGACATCCTACCTCCCTGACCCTCAGTTCCCTCACCTTTAGAATAAATCTGTGTCACAATCCAGGAATGTTTTAAAAGGAGAAGAGAGAACTAAAGATAAACACTGTTAATTTCCTTATCATAAAAACAGCTGTTATTTTTTTGAGCACTTACTATGTGCCAGACTCCACGCTAATGGCTTTTAACATGCATTTTCTCATTTCTCCATCAAGTTCCAGAATCTAGCCCCAGGTTCCAAATTATCAAATAAAGACACAGAAGGGTTAATTAATGTACTCAAGATCATAACCTGAGTAAAGGGGAGGGACAGGAAAGGGTCTGACTTTAGGGTCCACATTCTTAACCACTCCTTTGTCAAAGTTCTTTGTAAACTGTAAATACCATCTAAAGGTAGTTATAGCAAGGAAAACAAATATTTTCACTAAGGTTTAATGAAGGGTGAATGTAACAAGACACTAACTATAAAGACAGCTCTGCGTGCCACTGTTTAAAGTACAGAAATAGGATGTCAAACCAGACTTCGCATGATTCATTGCCTCACTGAGCAGTATTTAAGGTGCATTCCCTATTGCTAGGCATAGAGCTGGACCTGTAAAGAAAAGTAGTATTACTATTATAATCTCCAGAGTTTTCCGGAAGGAGGGTTCTAAGGTAAACAGAGAAGGAGAAGAGATTTTGCAAATGTAGGAATAAAGCATTGTATTTCTGCAAAAGGGAAAAAGACTGAGTCCTCACCAGACTCCAGATCAAGGTCCAGGAATCAACCAAGAAACAGTTACTTTCGGAACACCTGGCTGACTCAGTCAGTGGAGCAGGCAAGTCTTTATCTCGGGGTCATGGGTTAGAGCCCCATATAGGGTGTAGAGATTACTAAAAAGAATAATAATAAACTTAAAAAAAAAAAAGAAAGAAATAGTTGCTTTTCCACCATTTAAGAATTACTGGAGCACCTATCACAATGGCCTGGTACCCAATGGGTGCTTAATAAATTTATGGCACAGAGGCAGACATGAATGAATGAATTGAATCGTTCTCAGAAATGTGAAGGCCATCAGTATAATAGTAAACCAAAAGGTCAACGTTTCATCCATCATCCAATTACTCAACAGATTTATATCGGTCACATCGTACCGCTGGGTGCTGCTGATACAGACGGCCGCCTGAGGTCTGGGGATGAATTAATCTGTGTGGATGGGACACCGGTAATTGGAAAATCACACCAGCTTGTGGTCCAGCTTATGCAACAAGCTGCCAAGCAAGGCCACGTCAACCTTACGGTGCGGCGTAAAGTGGTGTTTGCAGGTATGTTTTCATTTATCCCGTTAGACAGGCTTTGTCACTGGATGCACAGAAGAGGCCCCCTTCCTGCGTCTGCCTCCTCAAGCATCTATTTTAGCAAATCTTTGCAAATGTGATTAAGCTCAGGCTTTCCAGATGGTTTGCTTCTCTCAAATCCAGCAAAACTACTGTCATTCAAAAGTACTTTAAAGTGCCATTCATGCACGTTCAGCAAAACCTTCTAGAAGAGGACTAGTTGAATATATACTCCCTGTCCTCATCTCCCTGCCAACCAGAACTTAGTCACCTCTCCATTTGATGTTAATTCTCAACCAAAACTGCCATTATAAAAGGCAGGAATGCTATAACTTCAAGGTACAAGAACAAAAATTAGTTTTGTGCCACCAAATAAGCTTAAAAAAGGTTAGTGATGCCTTACTCTGCTGTTGCCTGTCATGGGTAAGAAGCCAGTATTTGTTTCCTCTGTAAGAAAGCTGTAGACATGGCTGGTTCTTGGCCATCTTGACCCTTTCCTCCTGCCTGCAAACTTTAAAGTACTTGGGTTTTCAAAACATACACACCCTTTCCAGCTCAACTCAAATAAAACCTTCCCTGCGAAACCCTCAGAAGTTCCCTCCTCCTTCCAACTGCCTTCCAGTTTTGGCATTCCTTCCTTGCCATTTTTGTGAATCATGGTTTACTTTTGTATCAGAATCTGCCATTTTGAGACAGCTCGTTGTGTAACTGTCTCCTTTCCCATTCACTCACCGACGTCTTGAAAGCACATGCCACATGGGATGTTCACTGTCGGCAGCCCCCAGCTCAAAACAGCCAAGACAGAATGCAGAAAAAGCAGACTGTTGTATTACTTGAATTACTGAAGAAATATGACATGAAAAATTGTCATTTCTTCAGAGCTTTAATATTTGTGAAACAGATGCTTACAAATGAAATTGGCCCTTTGTTGAAACAAAAAAATTGTCTAACTCACTTACGTGGCATATATAATTAATTATAGAATTAAGATATCAGATTCCAGTGTGAGAGTCTACCTTACTGAATCCGTGGAAAACGGTGTTAATCAGTCATGGATTATGTCCAGAGAGCTCACTGATGGCCTCAGAATATTTCTTAAAATGGTATTCCACGCAGTCAGTAAGAAATGGTTTTTGAGATGGGATGAAAACGTTCGATTTCACTGACCCAAATAAAAATAAGAGAACAGTGTGATTTTTGTTTGTTTCAGATTTGTTTCTTAAATATTAAATATTTGGGGGTTTTAGCGCTAAGTCAAAGGCATGTTAAATCTGTAAGAGACATTAGACTGAATGCAGTAAGCCGGTCACAAAAAGGCAAACCTGGTGTGACCCCCTTATATGACAGACCAAGAGTAGTCAGATTCATAGAGACAGAAAGCCGAATGGTGGTTGCCAGGGGTTGGGGGAGGGAGGAATGGTTTGTTAGTGTTTGATGGGTACAGAGCATCAATTTTGGAAGATGAGGTTCTGGAGATGGACGGTGGGGACGTTTGCATGTTGCTGTGACTGGACTTAATGCCACTGAACTACAAACTTAAAAATGGTTAAGGTGGTACATTTGATGTTTTGTATGTTTTGCCACAATAAAAAGAAACATATGAAGGGAGAAGCTTCGAGAATAAATGTCTTAACACAAAACCTGAACACACATCTGGTGTGTGGCATCAAACCTGGGCCACTCCTGCTTAT
This sequence comes from Mellivora capensis, assembly GCA_004024625.1. Taxonomy (NCBI): domain Eukaryota; kingdom Metazoa; phylum Chordata; class Mammalia; order Carnivora; family Mustelidae; genus Mellivora; species Mellivora capensis. The sequence goes on along the minus strand of PISX010003607.1, from coordinate 41,391 downwards.
TTTGGCTGTTTTGGTGTGTGCTTTATCCTGTCACCTGACGGAGCAATAAAACGGGGACTCTGAGGAAGGCTGACGTACCCAGGAGTGCGATCAGAGTAGACAATGACATCTGGAAAGTGCGAAGAGAGCCCAGGTGTACCTCTGGCGGGTGTTGTCAAGACTCCCACCATAGGGTAACTTTAATGGTCCAGTCAACCTGCCCAGTCCGGTGTGATGGAAAAATGGAAAGCAGCGCTGGTTGGCAGGCTGAGCAGCCATGGGACTCTTGAGGGTAATGACAGGTGACCGTGCGCGGAGGTCCGTGCTGTGAGAGTGGGGGTCCTCACTGGTGCGGACCACACCTAGGCTTCTGCTCCCCTTCCTCTGATGCCTGCCCTGGAAAGCAGTTCAGAGAGGCCAGTGGCCGCCACGTGGACCCTGAGCGCCGATGCTGACGTTCAGTATGCTGTGGTCCCCCGGGCTGCCTTCCCGTGGGCTCCTGGCAGCAGCTGCTGGGCACGAGCTACTTAAGGGAGAAGGGGCTGGGGCCTCCTTGCATTGCTGCGGCGCGCGGGCAGCAGGCAGGCGGAGCAGGGGGTGGCTGAGTCCGGGCCCCCACCCTCTCTCCTGCAGCCCCCAAAGCTGAGAACGAGGTGCCCTCGCCGGCCTCCTCCCATCACAGCAGCACCCAGCCCGCGTCGCTGACCGAGGAGAAGCGCACCCCGCAGGGCAGCCAGAACTCCCTGAACACGGTGAGCTCCGGCAGCGGGAGCACCAGCGGCATCGGCAGCGGCGGCGGCGGCGGCAGCGGCGTGGTCAGCACGGCCGTGCAGCCCTACGACGTGGAGATCCGGCGCGGCGAGAACGAGGGCTTCGGCTTCGTCATCGTGTCCTCCGTGAGCAGGCCCGAGGCCGGCACGACTTTCGGTGAGTGTCCCGTCCGCTCCCCCCGGAAGCTTCCCGGGCTGCCGGCGGCGAGCGCAAGGGCGTTGTGTGGCAAAGGAAAGAGGGCCAAAATCTCATTAACAGAAATGCCTTCATGCTTTTCGCTGCAGGTAATGAAAGTCTTAATTGGGGATGGAGAGTCTGTTCCGTAGCTTTTCCCCTCCTGAAGGTTGGATTTCTTTCCTTTTTAACCTTTCGGCTTCCATGCAGAATGCGTGTTCACACGCACACCACTTCAAGCATGAATGAGATTTGCTTGAAATTTGAAGAGCGGCCCCTTGACAGTGTAGAGTGAGAAAAATCATGGGCAAAGAATGCCTTTGTGAGGTCCTGAGTAGGATAGCTCACCAGGCAGAAGTTTTCGGAATAAGCATATGGCTATAAAAATGCCTAGGGAACAGTACCAAAGAGAGTCAACATCATCACATGAAATGCCCAGTCCACCTTACTGTGTCCTTTCGATACTCTGTCCACGTCTGACATTTTTAAATGTTAAAAATAATATTTTTACCATTATCTGCTTAAGAATCTAGTTAAGATCTGAGTTAAGAGCCATTTGTCTTCACTGCCCTTGAATCCCAGCAGGGCTGATTTTTTCCCATCTTATCCAGATGTTGGGGGTTTTAGCAGAATATGGAGAAATGCAGTTGTCACCCTCTCAAAAGGTTAACTGATGGGTATACTAGCAAAGGCAAACAGGACCCACAAGAGTCCAAGAAACTAGTAATCTGTGAATCTATTAACAGATTATAAAAATGTACTCTAAAAATGATCCATCTTCCTCATTAGATAAAAAGTCACCAGTTAATCCCCCAAGCACATTTGTTGATTAATACTGAATAGGGTGGGAGATGGGAAAGGGCGATGCAGGCTTTGAGATTTACCCTGCTGTTTCCCAAATGACTTGTCCACAAGAGTCTGATGACCAGTAGCCCAGCTCACTGGTGTCTAAGATCAGGCAAGGTGCTCCTTCCCTTCAGCTTTCTGATCCGGTAGAACTCCCTTTACTGTCATGTAGTCTTTGTATGTTGCTTCCTGCTAAAGCCATCTCCCCTGAGTTCTGTTCACCAGGAGACTGAGTCAGTCCGGTCTATGCATGTGTGGCTACAGTAACAAAAACCATTACTAACAGTGCTTTGGGGAGCTCCATTAACCAGAGTTATCACGGCATGTCATGAATGGATGACTGGACACCAAGGCAAGGTTTTGGGGGTTTTGTTTGTAAATTAATTTGGGGGACTTTTCTGCTTCATTTAAAAATCTAAAGAAAGGCAAGGGGGGAAGAATTCCCATTGCTGTCTTCAGATCTACGATTTGATTGTCCCCGTGCACCCCCTATGTCCTCAGGATTTCCGAATGGTCGGTTTCAGTTTTATAATGAGATAGATATGTCAGGTGGGAGGCTGTTATTTAATGAGTATCGAAGTCTTTTCACAATCTGGTCTGTGATCATTTTCCTCTGGCTCTTCTTAAACAAATTCCGCTTTCCCTAATACCTTGCATGAGACTTCTGTTTCATACTACACAGAGCTTTCCTCACACCTGCTGTTTGATACCGTTCTCACGGGGGTTGTCCATGGAGAGGGGTTCCACTTAATCTGGACCTTGAATTTGAGTATGGAAGCCTACCAGACCTGCCTTTTGGATTCCAAAAGACCATTGGCTTCCTTTTTTTTTTCTATTCCTTTTTTTTTTTTTTAATTTCTTTTCAGTGTAACAGTATTCATTGTTTTTGTACCACACCCAGTGCTCCATGCAATACGTACCCTCCTTAATACCCACCACCTGGCTCCCCTAACCTCCCACCCCCTGCCCCTTCAAAACCCTCAGGTTGTTTTTTTGTTTGTTTGTTTTTTGTTTTTTGTTTTTTTTTTTTAAACCCTCAGGTTGTTTTTCAGAGTCCATAGTCTCTCATGGTTCATCTCCCCTCCAATTTCCCTCCATTCCCTTCTCCTCTCCATCTCCCCATGTCCTCCGTGTTATCTCTTATGCTCCACAAATAAGTGAAGCCATATGATAATTGACTCTCTCTGCTTGACTTATTTCACTCAGCATAATCTCTTCCAGTCCCGTCCAGTTGCTACAAAAGTTGGGTATTCATCCTTTCTGATGGAGGCACAATACTCCATAGTGTATATGGACCACATCTTCCTTATCCATTCGTCCGTGGAAGGGCATCTTGGTTCTTCCTTTTTAAAGATTCTGTGGCCTTGACCTTACATGCAATGATACACACTTAGGCAAAGATGCTGAAATCAAAGAAATTATAATGCCCCCCCCCCTTTTATCCTCAAGGTTCAGATTATGACAGAAGTGCCTTCTCGGTTAGTTTCAGTGTCTCCCACATTCATTTTATCATTCTTTCCAAAAGGTGACTCCCCTGCATAACTAGCTTCACAGTCCTCAGAGAGATGAATTCTCAAAATAGGGAAACATGCATTTGACGGCAGACCCTATGTTAGGACTCAAAGCCAGTCTCCCTCCCCTCTCTGGAAGTTAGCAGTACTTGTGGTTGTGACATGGGGTGCCGCAGAGTGCATGGAGACCTTTCCTCTTCACATGTGTTTTTCCTGGTTTTCACATCATAGATGTGCAATCACTGATCATGAGAAAGGAAATGATCAATGGAGTGGACCGAAGAAGGATTTGAACTTAGCTTTGGATCACTGTCCTTAGCCTGAGTAGATACCAGGTTTTGAGAGTCCTAGGAGGGGATTTTTGTGAGGAAGGAGGAGGATTTCAGACTTAATGAGCCATCGGGGGGGCCCTACCCTGAAAGCATACGGGATGGGCTGATTGAACAAAGGTCATACAAGGAAAAATAGGGGTCACGCTTGGATGGCTTTGTTGGCTTCTGTCTTGTAATTGTGCCTTTTTCCTAAAGCTTTCATCATTCTGGATAGAAGGCAGCAAGACTAAGTGTTTGTCCATTAGGTGTTTTCAGGGGGAATTTGGGTGGTAGCAGACGCTCATGCCTGCCCAGACGCCTAGTGATTATTTTTTTCTAAATGGAGAAAGAACAAAACATTGGCAGAAGCTTAAACAGCAGCTGGCAAAAACGAAGTGACGCGAACATGGAATGTGTAAAAACATCCATCCCAGCGCTGGGCTTCACATTTGCAGACCCAGAATAAGCTGACGGCGAGTTATTTTGGGGCTTTCAAGAATCTCTGAAGTTGCTAAATATCACCGATTTTGTCAGTGATCGAAGGAGGGAAGCTGGGGTTTTCCCCATATTTGGAGTGGGGCAGGGAGCACAGTGGGGAGGGGCCTCCGCAGGGCGACAGCCCCTCCCACGAAGGCCCTGAGTGTTGCCCATGTTTTGACCATTGGCACCGAGCTCTCCTTTAATAACATGTGCTTAATGCTTTAATTAATTAACACTTAACCTTCTCTTTCCCTTTTCAACCCTTTTTCTCCTCCCTTCGCTATATTCCCACGTAACTTTAAAAAATAAAATAAAAACTCAATACCAAAGCAGGCAATGCATGTGTGGCTATGCCTCACAAAATAGGTCGGATTATTGAGGGCAGTCCTGCAGACCGATGTGGCAAGCTGAAAGTGGGAGACCGGATCCTGGCCGTGAATGGATGTTCCATCACCAACAAGTCCCATTCAGATATTGTCAACCTAATCAAGGAAGCAGGAAACACAGTTACTCTCCGCATCATTCCCGGGGATGGTAAAGTATACGTCTTATGTCTCTCATTCCCTCTCGAGCTCTTTCTGGGTCTCTCTTTCTCTCTCTTCCTCTGTCTCCCTGTCATCAGGATCCATGTAATAGAAGAGTGTTGATTGAGAGGCAGGCTTACCCCTCCCTAAGGAGCATACCCATCCTACAGATGTAAGCCACCGTTACTAAACCTCACCGTCCCCCTCTCTTTTACGTAATCCTCTGCCTGTGACCCTGTGTTGCTGCAGATACAAACATTGCAGAAAATCTTAACTTTCCCCATTTTATTTTGGTTTTGGTACCCTTGTCCTTACAATGATAGAGTAGTTTGAATACAGGCAGTAAAGATCCTCTGATGTTCTATCTGGAAATCATTAAAGTTTTGTTTTGTTTTAAATCACTAAAATTTAACTCTATGAAGGGTGCCTGGCTGGCTCAGTCAATAGAGAATGCGACTCTTGATCTCAGAGTCATGAGTTCAGCCTACCTAAAGACAAATTAATAAATTAAATAAAATACTTTTTTAAAGATTTTTTTTAAATTTATTTGACAGAGAGAGATCACAAGTAGGCAGAGAGGCAGTCAGAGAGAGAGGGGGAAGCAGGCTCCCCACTGAGCAGAGAGCCTAATGCGGGGCTCCATCCCAGGACCCCGAGACCATGACCTGAGCCAAAGGGAGAGGCTTAACCCGCTGAGCCACCCAGATGCCCCTAAATAAAAACTAAAATTTAACTGTATGATATGGTGATACCACAAAACCTACATGGTGACAATTCAGAGCCAATCCTTTTTTTTTTTTTTTCCCAGAATACGTGAATATATGAAAGGTTTTTGTTGAATAAGAGATTCTTGGGGGTTTGTGCCTACTTGGTTTGTCTAATTTTTGCATGTGGGCGAAAAAAGAGTAAAACCTCTTTTTTGATAGGTTATATCTGCATTAAACTAGGCCTGTTTTTGTTTGTTAGTTTGCTTGATTATTTGGTTAAATTGAAATCTTGTTTTTTTTATGCCGTTGGCGATTCTGCCCCCTAGGGGACATTTGGTATTGTCTGGAGTGGGTGCTAATGGGGTTTAGCACTTAAAGGCCAGGGATGCTTCCTAACATCCTACAGCATTTAGGATAGCCCCACACAATGTAAAGTTATACAGCAGAAAGTATCAATGCTCATTATTCATATCTTTTTTAAGATTAACGTATTTATTTTAGGGGGAGAAGATGCAAGAGTGCACAGGAGGAGCAGGGGTCAGAAGGAGGGGGAGAGAAAGAATATCAAGTAGACTGTGCTGGGCACAGAGCTGACACAGGATTCAATCTCACGATCCTGAGATCATGACCTGAGCCAAAACTGAGAGCTGATGCTTAACTGAGTGAGCCACCCAGGCACCCCACTCATTATTCATATTCAATAAAGATGAAGTTGATACACTGATGTCACTAAATATACATTCTTCAGAGAATTAAGTCCTGAATACTGACTTCAACCTAAGCAGACTTTGCCTTTGAGTGGAAAGTGCTACTTGTCTCAAATGATTCCATGTCTTTTTTGTTTGTAATTACTGTATCTGTTATAAAATAAAATACATATTCTAAAAGTCAGTATTCTTCAAGAAGAAATGTGGTTTAAGGAGATAGTGTGATAAAAATTCTATGTCCTTGGGGCGCCTGGGTGCCTTCAGCTCAGGTCATGATCCCCGGGGTCCTGGGATCGAGTGCCGCATCGGGCTCCCTGCTCAGCATGGAGTAGGCTCTTCCCTCTCCCTCTGCTCCTCCCCCTTGCTCTCTCTCTCTCTCAGATAAATAAAGAAGATCTTTAAAAAAAAAAAAAAATCTGTCCTTGATCTGTAAAATAAGAAAATCAGAGATTTTATCTGAAAGTAATTCACCAAATGAATATTTGTATAGTTGGTAGAAAGCAATCCCTATTAGTTTCAAATTCAAGTGGTGTAAACTGTGCCTTTCAGAAAAAAAAAACAAATCCTAAACCAAACAATAAATATTTGAAAATTTTCGGTTCCAAAACCAGAGAATTTTCTCTGAGCCAAAAATACCCCATACCAAATGCGGAGGAAAAAATAGCTCCTTGATTGCTGTTCTCCTTCACCCTGCCTCAGACGCATGGTAATTTACCATGTGGTTTGAGGGTCCGTTCCACCAGTTCACCACTCTGGAAGGCAATTGCAATTTAGGAATGTGATCACAGGATGATAGAACATAGGTTCCTAATGGAAAGGATGAAGGGAGCGAGAAAAATTAAGTGAGAAGTGGTTGAGAGAGCCAAATGTAGTGTATAAATTTAGACACATCTATCTACATGCCGTACAGAGATTTCAAAAAACGGATCCAGAGGAACGCAACACAGGCATTGAGTTGCTGTGTCTATATTGGTCAGTCTTAATGTGGGAAGGATAATGTCCAAAGAAGGAAGGAAGGAAGGAAGGAAAGAATGTACTCCTTGAGGGAAGGGCTTAGAAAAAGAGTTTGAAATCAGGAAAGATACAAAGGTGCAAAAGCAACTTATACTACTGTGCACATACTAGGTATTGACTTAATTTAATAAAATGCAATGGAAACGTTTTGGAAAATCTGAACACCAAAAAAAATACAGTGCAAGGTGAATTATCCAGTAGCGGTTGTCAGTAAAAAGGCGTTTTTTTTTTAAACTTCAGTACTTAAAAAATATGAAATTCAGCTAGACACATCATATACTCTCTTGGCTAGAAGTAAATGTGACAGCTGATACAATGTGGTTGAGGACCCACGTGCTGCCCAGGATGTGATTTCATCCCAAGATACTGCAGTAGTTCATTGCCATGATAATAAAACTCTGCATCAATTACTCTGTAAATTTCAGAAGCCAGGTAAAGGAAATCAAGCCTGACAGAGGGTGGATTTTTGATGCTCATCTTCTTAATGGAGCCAAAAATGGCTGCCTTGGAAATTAAAATTGAGGCAGGGGAGTTGGATTTCTGGAGAAATGTTGGAACAATCCAGGAGAAGTTTGCAAACACTTAGAAGACAGAGTGACCATGAATGAAAGTCTGATGAAGGGAAACGCATGGCAGATCATTTCCTTTCTGCAAAGGTGTGTTAGAAATAGAGAACTGTAGAATAAAAGGGAGTTTGTGTTAGGGACCCCTGCCCTCCTTCACACCTTTCACATGAATGGTTAATTCATCAAGTAGCCCAAAGACAGTTTGTGTTGTGGTCCTTGCAAGGAGACTAAAGTTCTTAGAAACCCATGTTATCCCAAGTACTTTTGTCAGAAACCCTGGGAGGCACTTTAAGAAGATGGGAAAACATGCTCTCTTTTGGGCAGTGCACGGAACCCACTCGGGATCCACTTCTTTCCCTAGCTCCTGGTACCTAATTCTTTTTTTCTTGTCATTGTTGTACTTTCTCGACTTATTTCTGTACTTTCCCTAACTCTGCTTCTCCCATTTCTCTGTGCCCCCTTCAAACAAAGCTTGGGAAACATGACTTTTCCTTTATTTGGCTTACTCTGTTCCTAGAAGGCCTGCCTTCCCACATCTTGGACAGGGCTAGATCAAGGGTCCTCACCTTGTCTGCTTTTTTGTTTTGTTTTGTTGTTGTTGTTGTTGTTTGTCTTTTTTTGTTGCTGGGTACTTTTCCATTGTATAGATATACAGCAGCTTGTTTATATATTCAGCACTTGATGGGTACTTGGGTTGTTTCCAGTGTGGGTCTATAATGAATAAAGCTGCTGGGAACATTCACTTACAAGTATTTGTAACAGAATTCAGAGTTTTTGCACCACACCCAGTGCTCCATGCAATGCACGCCCTCCACAATACCCACCACCTGGCTCCCCCAACCTCCCACCCCCCACCCCTTCAAAACCCCTCGGGTTGTTTTTCAGAGTCCAAAGTCTCTCATGGTTCACCTCCCCCCCAATTTCCCTCAACGCCTTTCTCCTCTCCATCTCCCCATGTCTGCTTTTAACGATCTTTGGGACCAGAGTGGGAGGTGCAGCGGAGGCAGAACGTTTTGTCCTATGAGATGTGGGCAAGGATAATAAATATGTAAGGGCAGCACAGAAAGGCCCAGAGGAATAGCCAAACATGCTGAATCTGAACTTGACAAGTCAAGCCACACGTGTTTCCTGCCACTCACCTTCTGTAGAAATAGTCTGTGAAATCTGGGTGGGAATGAGACTTGAATCAGGGCAAACCCTTGGCTTATTCAGACTGACACAGAACCATCCGTATGAATCAAGTTCTAGATATTTATAAGCTTAAAAACAAGTTACTTATATTAAGTCTTAAATTTGCACTTCAGACCACTCTGATTCAAAGTATTTGTTATATAGGAGGTAAGGGCGTGGCAACCCAAACATGGCTGTTTTCTTGGCAAAGGCATAGAACGGTATAAATATCTCAATAGAAGGCTCTGTGGTTCCGATAGCTTGCAAAGGGATAGGGTAAAAGGAGCAGGGTTCCAACCATAGCGCATGTTGGAAGTCTCCCAGAGCTTTGCATATTTATGGGATTCAAATTTTCAAACGCTTCCTTTAGATATTTATTACATGTGTGTTTATGCATTCAAATATTTATGAAAGGAATGATTGTATCCTTTGTTGATTTGTTTGGCTCTGTAGTGTGGATTCTGTACCGCATGCTAAAGGTATTAACATGGGGTCTAGGTTGGAATTGTAATCACTTGTCACTGAGATACTGAAACCCAAGGTAGAAGCTCGTGTCAGAAGTTAGTGCCCTGATTTAGCACAACACCGTGATACTGCGTTGAGAGCCAGCATATGCTTTGCTTGAGACTTGATTGATATGGAAAGTGTAGTAATAGCTATTTTCATTCCTCTGAGAGAACTAAAGTAGGTGTAAACACTGTTTAATAAATGATAGAGGACACTTTCTGGAATTTATCATAAAAATAGCCAATCTGTCCATCTATCTTGGAGTTTTAAAAGTCAAATACATTGACATCCATTCATAACAGCTGTGCTGGAAGAGGCTTTTTTTATCTGGCCCTTGTTCTATGGAGCAAGTTTTATTTGGGGATGGAGCTGTAGATCTGTGATAATGGCCTTTATCTCTATATTTTAAGAAGCTAGAGAGAATTTCAACACATAAAGTCTTGGTTTAATTCTAAATGAAGACTTGAAAGTTTAATAGAAATAAGTATAACTTTATTGATATAAAAGCATCCTGGAAATCTGGGGTATGCTAAAAATTATTTAAGTGCTTAAAAGATGGCTCATGAAATCTTGAGTCAAAGCAGAGTATTTTGTTTTTTAATTAAGCTGTGATAGTTGGTGGTATTTATGCAGTAAGATAAAGGCACTGCTTATTTGAAAGGAACACACCAACCAATTAGATAGGATTTCCTTGATACTGACACATAATTCCCTTGTCAGTGGGAATAAGACTCTGGATGATTTGGGGCATGTTACCTACCTTTCCTAAGCCTAAGTGTCTCCATCTGTAAAGTGGGGGAATAACTGCCCCAATTTCATTGAGTCGTAAGAATGAAATGAAATAGTACATGTGGAAATGCACTTAGCACAAAGCTTGGCACTTCGTAAACTATCAAGAAATAGTGGTGGCTCAGAGATTGAGAAATACAGCAATAGGAAGAAAATTCAGTGTGCTCAAATAATCATTTGCATATAAATGTTAATTTTTTTAATGCTTAAAGTTAATTTTCAAAACAGATTTGCATATAAATATGCAGAAAATAGCAAGCGAAAGATAGGAAGATTAATAAAAGAATTCTATTTATATGTGTATTGAGTGATTATCTGTCATAACTCATCAAATCATGAAAGCACAGAAATTTAAAAAAAAAACAACAACGTTTCAGAATGGGACCTGATCTGCCTTGAGAAACCCTAACTACCGAAAACACAGAAGAACTCAAAAGGGGAACTCCTGCACAATTCAGTAATTATAATCACTTTAATTACAAGGAAACGTTCTTTTTGGTATCCTGATTATGATTTCCCCATGGCCCGAACAATCTTGTGATTTCCCAGAGAGTCTCCATAAAATTAATTAAAATGAGCAATATTAATTTTTTTAAAGGACCAATACAGGGGTTGATGAAACTTCTAGTGAATCATATTGATAGGCAGTGCGGCCTCTGAGTCCGTTCTGACACAGTGGGTGTACTTTATGGGAAATCACATAGATTTATCACTTGGTTGTGCCAGTTAACTGCACTCATCAAAATGTACTAATAATACGGTTTTAATATTGTAATAAATACATGTTCCCAATAAAAAATGTGCTAATCATCTTTTGCAGTATTTTTAAGTGCCAGGCACTATGCCCAACACTTTGCTCTCAGATGATCTTTATACGAATTTTCTTAGCTACTTCTGTTGTCCTGCAGAGACAGACGAGAAAACTGAGGCATGGGAGGTTTACGTGACTTTGCATAAGTCCCAGCCTGTAAATTACCGAGCTGGGGGTGCACACTGCCAGACATTCTGAGTCTGGAAGCTGACCTCCTAATGGGACATTATGCTAAGCTGCCTCTCATGAAGCCTGAGAAACACCACCTCCCCAGCTCAGGGGGGGTTGCAAGGTACATTGGCATACTATAGGCTCTGAGGATCCTCATAGGGAAAACAAAATACAGACACACAAAAACACTTCCCTCTATTTCACCCATTATTTCTCATCCTTGATTGACCACGGGTTCCTTTCCCGCAGGATCTGTAGGTTTAAACAGACCATGGGAAACTTGTCCTAAAAGATGGATTGGATTCACTTCACAGTTTACTTGATCTAGTTACATTTTATTATTAAACTTGTGCCTTAGCTCTCAGCATCCTGGACTTTCTGGGTGGAATATAGACTGTTAAAAATCATAATTCAACTTTCTCATTTTGCAGAGCGTCTAAGTTCCCATGATAATAAATCAAAAGTAGAAGTGGCAGCCAGGGCCATAGGTACAATAAAGGTGTATGGAGTGCTTACAGCATGTCATACTCTATGAAGCTTCCCATACACTATTATCAAAGAGGAGAGCTATGTTATCATCTCCTTCCATAAGATGAAGAAAATAAGGCATATAGCTAATGAGTGGGAAGGGGGATTGGATCTCAAGCTCGTGATTTTAACTGTGTCATGCAATAAAATAACAGGAAGCAAGACCCAAGCTGAGTTAATATCCTTGGGAAATTAAAATGGGAGACAGACCATAAGGAATTGGGATTTCAGGGATGCCCTGTCACCCAGGATTACAATGGAGAAGAGATGCAGTCCAGGTATCCCAGGTGGGACTATTTAACATATTTTCCCATAGAAACTTTGTTATGCGTTAGAGTGAGTAATAGAGAGTAATAGTAATAGTGAGTAATAGAGAGATGTAATCTGCAAGCATTAAAGTGCCTACTATGAACTGGTGGACTCCTAGGAACTTGCAGAATTCACTGCACACTGTAATTTAAATAGGCATTCATAGGCTAATCTGAGAACCTAATGACCACATTTAGTATTTTTTTTAAAGATTTTTTTTTAATTTTTTTATTTGGCAGAGATCACAAGTAGGCAGAGAGGCAGGCAGAGGGAGAGGGGGAAGCAGGCTCCCTGCTGAGCAGAGAGCTCGATGCAGGTCTCGATCCCAGGATCCTGGGATCATGACCTGAGCCAAAAGCAGAGGCTTTAACCCACTCAGCCACCCAGGCGCCCCATTAGTATTTTTCTTGATAAGAAAATGTATGCCAAGTTCCAAACGGTCAACCTAAAAGTAAAAGTGCAACTTGCTCATAATTGCATGCTATCTGCCTTGATCTTAATGGAGAAATAATTAGTAAAAGGCTATACAACCATTACTATGTAAGTGATTACATTTTAATATATGCATGTTGGTGTGCAATCTATAGGGCATGCTCGTGAGCGTTTTCAAATTCTGGATCTCCAAACTTGTAGAGATTAATGAAGTTGCTTATGAATGTGGTTAGTGGAGAAAAGTCCATTTACATAAGAATGTAATTATAGTCATTACATTAGGGTGGCTTCATGATTTATACAACTTATATTTACAGACTCTGGCTCTAACTAATGCAAGTTTTGAAATTCATCTTCCATCAGTGATACTAGATGAGATCTGCGAAGAACTCCACATTTCCAGTTGTGCTTCATTAGAAGCAGTGAGGAAGAAGGTCGATGTTGTGTGTGCGTGTAGTTCACAAGATGTTAGCACACTTCTGATTTTAATATTCAACCGAGGAAACCAGCAGACTCGTTGCTGGCAAATTGCAGGAAACATCAGTAGAGATTTACTATTTTTACTATTTTTTTTTTTTACTATTAACCGGTAACATTCTGGGGAGCAGCGGTGCGGGCGTGGTGCAGTGTTTTGATGGGACTGCAATTTTTTTTAAATATTTTATTTATTTATTTGACAGAGAGAGAGAGATCACAAGTAGGCAGAGAGGCAGGCAGAGAGCCCGATGCGGGGCTCGATCCCAGGACCCTGAGACCATGACCTGAGCCGAAGGCAGAGGCTTAACCCACTGAGCCACCCAGGTGCCCCGGGACTGCAGTTTTTAAGTGTCAGGGAGGGGGAGACAGGTCCCGCTGGGTACAGTTCTAGAGTAGCATGTTCTGGGGCAAACACTTTAGTTATCTGTGGGGATGTCACTTGGGAGGAGGGTAATGGAGACATACATGCCTCCATATCACAGATCTTGGAACGGTTCTTTTAAGTCTTCATTGTTTAGAAGTTCAAGTCAGAACGGCTTCAAACGGTGACAGAGAAACCAGACTTGTCTTTCAGATAGGGGACTTCTGCTTCCCTCCTGGTTTGATCTCTCCTCCCGGGCCCTCATTCTGTTATGCTCTGTCTCTCCCTGCAGAGTCTTCGAATGCCACTTTGCTGACCAATGCAGAGAAGATTGCCACCATCACCACCACACACACCCCTTCTCAGCAAGGGGCCCAGGAGACCAGGTCAGACATAACTGTAGTTGCTTTGGTTAGCTTTAAGGGAAAAAAACTAACTCCTGGCCTGACGATACTCATCCTTGATATTTTTTTTCTTTCCCTTCCTGTTTCCCCATGGTTTGCTTTTACATTTATTTCTCTCCCTTTGGCAGGAATACCACCAAACCAAAGCCGGAATCTCAGTTTGAGTTCAAAGCACCCCAGGCAACACAGGTGAGGGCCATTCTTCTTTTTCTCTGTTTGCTTCGCACATTTCCTTCCAACTTTCTGAAGCTATGTTTATGAGAGATCTATTATAAAATACTCTCAATGAAAATAAATAACCTTTTGTGAGACCTTAAATGACCTTAAATATGTACTCACATTTAGTTGTCTAGGAAATGACATTTTATTTTAGTACCTTTGAAAAATATTCCTAGATATCCTTTTCTAGGTGGGGAAAAAACAAAATCAAAAACCATAATTGCCTCAGGGACTGGCCAGCAGAGAAAGGCAAAATTGTGAATATCTACTCATGGTATTCCTAACTGTGTTTATGCCAAGAAAATGTCTTTTTTTTTGTTAAGGCTTTTCTCAGCCTTGTGAATATCGGGTGAGACGCTCAGAGCTAAATGCCCATCCCGCAGGGTGGTAATTGGGAGCACACAAACAAGCAGGTGAAGCAAATTTGGGAAAGATTGGGGGATGATTAAGTGGGTTAATTTTGAGTGGCTTTCTCAGAGCCTTCAACAATCCATTTATGCTTCAGGGTAGTGGACCCTCCCCAGATGTGAGGAGGTCGTTGTTGGGGTCCTAGTGATAGACACTGCTGCCATTTTGCAGGTGTGGGGCATGGAGGCTGAACTTCCAGCACTGTGCAGGATGGTATCATGTAATGACCTTTCCTGCCACAAGCATGATTTGTGGCCTCCCTGATGAAATTTTAATATATGCATATTGGTGTGCAGGCTACAGGAACGATCATGAATGTTTCCAAATTTGCATCTGCAACCTTTTAAGATGGATGACTATTAATAAACAATGGGGAATCACCAAGAGAAGGGTAGAGACCATGCCTTTTTGTCAAACCACATGACGGAGAATATTTGGGAAGAGATGGGAAGAAATATGGGCAGATAGACAGACGCTCACCTCAAGTGACTGCATTTCGTTTTTTTAAATAGGAGCAAGATTTTTACACTGTGGAACTGGAAAGAGGAGCCAAGGGATTTGGCTTTAGTCTTCGAGGGGGCCGAGAATATAACATGGACCTCTATGTCCTGCGCTTAGCAGAGGACGGTCCAGCAGAAAGGTGTGGAAAGATGAGGGTAAGTAGGAAGAGGATTCTGGACAAAAAAGTCATCTGCAGCGACTTTTTGACCTTATGTGGCTAGAACCTTCTTGTTCCTGAGAACTGCATCTTCTGCTGTTCTCAGGACACTCCGGGTGCATGACTCCCACCCTAGTATAAATTTCTCCCTAAAGCATTGTTGGTGGTAGCTGAAATGAAAGATTGAAATTACTTGTAAGTTAATTAAAGTAAATACTTTCCCAGTCCCAGTCCCATAGTCCTTATACTTAATCTCATAAGGCAGGGACATCACTTCACAGGAAATCCAAGGTACACCAGGATGCTTACAGAGCAGGAAGGGCTTGTAGTGCTGTTGGTTCTGTGTGGTGAGCTCCATTCAGGCTCCAGCTGGTCACGAGCTGTATTACCCGAGCCTCAGGAGCAGGTCAGCTCAGCACAGGATCAGCATCTCCATGGCATGAATGGCTCTATGGTAGTCAAAGCGGCAAATTTCAAATGCCAAAAGATCACTCTGTTCTGTATAGGTATCTACTGTCTGTTACTGTGTATGCATATATCCCTTTCCGGGGGCGGCAGGGGAGGGATTAGGTGGTTTAAAAAAAAAAATCGTTCATCATTATAGAGAGGTCACTTAGATTGAGGCATATGCGCAGGGAGCAGTTTGCTACAAATGAAAAGAAAGCAGACAGCCAGGTCCAGAAAGGAAAAAAAGTGCATGGAATTGGTCCAGAGCAAAGAGGGAAAAAAGTGACCAAGGGTAGGGAACTTAATATTTGTACTTAAGGCATAACACTGCTTTTTTTCTCAGATGGATTTGTTTTTGAAGGATTGTATTTATCTATCTACCTGTCTGGTTTTTTTTTTCTTAAGATTTTATTTATTTATTTGACAGACAGAGATCACAAGTAGGCAGAGAGGCAGGCAGAGAGAGAGAGAGAGAGAGAGGAGGAAGCAGGCTCCCCGCAGAGCAGAGAGCCCGATGTGGGGCTCGATCCCAGGACCCTGGGATCATGACCTGAGCCGAAGGCAGAGGCTTTAACCCACTGAGCCACCCAGGCGCCCCTCTACCTGTCTGTTTATTTATTGAGAGAGAAAGAGCTGGGGAGGCAGAGGGAAAGGGAGTGAATCTCAGGCAGACATCCTGCTGAGCGCCAAGCTTGACACGGGGCTCGATCTCATGAACCTGAGATCATGACCTGAGCTGAAATCGAGAGTCAGACACTTCATTGACAGAGCCACCCAGGTGCCCCCAGATTGAATTTTTAATGAGTTTTTTTAATTGAGAAAGTAGACCATGAATATGGCTATAAAAAATTAGTGGAAAATGGTCCATATTTTAAAATATAGTTTCCAAAGTCAAACCGGATTACCAATTTCTTACATATTCTTTTATGCATTTATATGCAAGACTTGTGCACAAAGGAATAGAGACACTGTATATTGCTTTTGTTTACATTTTAAACACAATGGAGTATGCTTTTCCATGTCTTTGCTTACTGAAAAAAGTTTCTGATTGAATGAACTGTCATTATCATGGTATTTTGTATTATGTTATATAGTTCACAAGACACATTTATGTGACTTACCCAATTTGGTCCTCACACCTTGGTAGGGTTGGGTTGTTAACACCCCCTTTTATGGATGAGAAAGTGAGTTCCAGGATTTTAAAGGATTTGAGCAAGATCAGTTAGCTAGTAAGTGATAGGACTCAAATTTAAGGCTTTAATCCTCAAAGCCAGTACTTTTCCTCTTCTGCTTTCTGGAAAATAAGCTCCATGAGAGTAACAATCTTGCCTGTCTTGTTTACTCCTTTATCTCCAGTGCCAAGAACAGTAGCTGACACATAGTAAATGCCACAACCCTGCATCAGCCACGGTTGTGGTCTCATCAGAAAGCTTACTTGGGGAAGTGTTTGCTTCTAAGCTCACTCACAGGGTCGTTGCCAGGATTCCAGGCCTCTTGGGCTGTTGGTCCTAGCTCTCCCTCATCTCCTTACTATGACCTCTGTGGGGCAGCTCACTACATGTGTCAGAGTGAACAAATGAGAAAATAAAAGAGGGGCATGTAAGACAGAAGCCAAGATTATTTTGTAACCTCATCTTTGAGCTGACATCACAACACATTTGCCAGAAGCAGGTCACTACTTCCATCCCATATTCGAAGGGAAAGAGATGACACAGGATATGAATATAAGGAGGAGAGGATTTGGGGGAGTGGGGGGCATCCTAGCAACTGCCTACCACATCTTCTTTTCCTCGACAATTAATATTCCTTTTACTGCTTCATTTTTTTCCCCGTAGCACTTAGGCTTTCTAACATACACGTCTCTAACTTTCTTGTTAATTTTCTTCCGTTAGCATGTCATCTCCATGAGGACAGGCGGTTTTGTTTCTTTCACTACTGGATCCTAAGCAACAGGAGATTTTCTGGAATATACTCAATAAATATTTAGTAAATCACTCATTGAAAGAATTGTAAAGCATAAAGCACCTTGATAGCTGGTCAGATCCTTCGTGATGTCCTCACTCTGTTGTCTCTTGCTTTGGCAGATTGGTGATGAAATTTTAGAGATCAATGGCGAGACCACCAAAAACATGAAGCATTCTCGGGCTATAGAACTGATTAAGAATGGCGGCCGCAGGGTCCGTCTGTTTCTGAAGCGGGGAGACGGCTCGGTACCAGAATATGGTGGGTCAAACTATGAAAACCTTCCTTCCTTCCCTGGCATGACTCCATGAATTTGTCTCCAGAACTGCAGCAGGAAAGTCTTTTTGTTTTCCCCCTATTCACCAGTGTCTCACCAGCCTTTTGCACCATGTGATTATTTGCCTCGCTTGTTCTGAAATCTCTACACATTTCATCCTTTTGCTTGCTTACGTGGACCGGGGCGTGGCCTAAGACACGATCTTTGTAGCCCCCTTTCTGATAATCAGAGAGAACATTTTGTCTAGTCCAACCAAGAGCGAAGGAATGTTTGTTGGAACTGTGCCAAACTGTTTCTCAGACCCAATTGTTAGCACAAACTGACTATACTCCTTTTCAGAAGCAGGAAAGCAGGTTTCCTGGGTGATATGTTGAGGCACAATTCTCCTTTATTTTTTTCTCTTTTGATTACTTGATGTTTTTGCTTAAGAGGCGTGAAATTTTTGAGATGATTTGGGGGCTTTGCTGACCTCCTTTGTGCGCTGTATACGACACTTCTGCATATCTCGTTGCTGGTCCCGATCCCCAGTCAGACCACCTGAGCCCACTACTAGAAGACAAACAAAACTGTTGATATAGTAGCCATATGTTTTTAGATGAAAAAGGATGAAATAGATTCCCAGTGCTCATCATGAGGGAAACATGTTACTATACCTTTCCTATGGGGAAAGCCAGGTTATACATAGAGTTCCTTTGTCATATGTGTAGACATGATTTGAGTAAACAGCAATGATCTTGATGTAGCGTAGTCTTCTGATGGCAAAATATTGTATATTATAATGATTATGTCCTATTTATTTGAGGTCTTGTTTAAAATTTAAAAAGAAAAAAAAAGCTATGCCCTAGATGTAGGGCTTTTCTTCCCAACCAAAGGTCTACAGAAGTTTCTATAGAAACTGTGATTGAATGGTCCCCATATACGTTGGTCCCCTTTATTAGGGATTGATCTGTTATCACCCTCCTTTCCGAAAGTCATTCTGCACAATTCCCAGTTGCATTTTGGACTTGGTGAGGTCCTTAATTCAGATGCAGCTCAAAGAGAAGGATAACCCTTTTAAAGGACAACCTTCCCAGGTGTTGGACCCTCATATACAGGTGTAAAATACAAGGGGCCCAAAGTGGGGAGAGGGGAGGTCATCAGATGAGGCCCCTGTAGATATGGCCAACCACAGGGGAGGTGTTTTGACTTTGAGATGCCACAGCTGTGCACTGTACTAAACCTCGGACCATAGGTGTATCAATGCCACTGAAACTGTGTAACATTGTCTCCCTTTTCTGTCTCCCCTATGCTTCTGTTGGATGTGATATTTCATTTGAGAGTCATCGTCAGTAACCTGTGTACCTTCTCAAAACCTATGTCTGTTGCACTGAGGATGAAAATCCAACACTAACAATGTTCTTTGGGCTAAAAATAAAGATCCTTTAAAGTACTCATTTTTTCCAAGAAGGGTTGAACATGCCAGAGTTGTGCTGCTGTAATGTCTCCATGTGTCATTTGGACTAAATCTCTCTAATTCTATCGATTAGAGTCACAAATGGGTTATAATATGTTAAGTTCCAATATTTTTCTGACTTGATTGGAACCTGCTTCTCTGTGAGGCTATTTTTGTAATGAGTTTTTTGTACTTAATTTAACTGCCGCGGTCTTCAGGGGTGGGGGAGGGAGGGAACTTTGGTCCTTTGTTGTTTATTGTTAATGCTCTCCTATGCCAGCTTGTCATTGTTCCAGTTGTTTGAAAAAAAAAAAAAGAAAGAAAAAAGGATGCATCCATTGTCTGGGTTCTCAAGTCACCTTATATGGCTGTCTAAGAAAATGTCACTGTTCTGATTGAAGTCTCTGCAGCCTTATTTGAGTGTTGCCTTAGACTGTCTAACTGGACAAATAAACTCTCTTTGCCCTATGTTAACAAATGCAGATTTTTTTTTTCTTTCCTCTTTGTTATAGGGAATCTAAATGTTCAACTTTTTCTCTTTCTCTCTTTCTCTTTCTCTCTGACTGTTCTTGGTGCTGGGCCCTTCCCTTCTACAGCGATGATACCTCCTAATCTCGCTGCATGTATGAGAAATGAAAAGCTCGGGGAGGCTTGCTTCTACCTTATGGGCCATAATCAAACTACGGTTTGTAGCTCAATCAATACTAGGTGTTTCTGTGCTGTGGCCTAATTTCCTCATTGCTTCTGCTTAGCTCTATTTTGATATGTTTGACAATTCATTCTGAGCACACTGCATTCTTTGAATTGTAAGTACACCACGGACCCTACTGAAGTCTTACTGTCCCTTATCTTAAAAAGTAGGCATAAGAAACCCCGAGGTTAGATTTGTGAGAATGATCTAAGCACCTATTCTTACCCAAAGCTGAAAGCGACTTTGCAAGCTCCTGTTTGTGTTAATTCTAGGGCCCACCATTCAGAAAGAGCAAACCTCCTATCCCAGAGAGTCCTCCCCCAGGTGGGTAAGGCTTTGACAGACAGAAGGATGATGGGTCCTACTCAGTCAGGTATCTCTTGGGACGCTACAGCCCACGGGCCAAATCTTGTCCACAGCCTGTTTTTTTTTTTTAAGGAAAGTTTTATTGGCACATGGCCACACCCATTTCTTTTCTGAATTGTCTACGGCTGCTTTTGCACTCTGGTCCAGTTAAGTAGTTCTACAAACTACACAGCTGGCAAAGCCAGGAATATTCACTCTTTGGCCCTTTACAGAAAGTTTACAAACCCTGCTCTAGGCTATCTTCCTGTTTTTATTAAAACCCACCCTAGGTTTTGGAAGATCATTCATGAAACAGATTGTTGAATGTTGACCTTGTTGCCTCATGAAAGATCCTTAAAGAGTTCCTGTGATTCCTTCATCTCCGTGACCATCACCCTGGTTTGCCCTTCACTGGGCAGCCCATCATTTCAGGTGCCTTGCCGGGAATCGTATAATGTGTCCGGCTGACCGTGTTTAGCTGCGACAGAGCATCCCTGCCTTGAAAAGCCCTCTCATAATGTCAGGATGCCACCTAAAACATTGGCCGTGTCATTTCAAATAGTTTAATAATAAATAGGACCCTCCCCCCCCCCCCCCCGTGGGCTTCTCTGCTTTGAAGTCTATAGATATCTTGATGTAAGAAGAAATGCAGGGAGTCCTTGGCTCCTGGATGAAGCTGGGGCTACCTTGTGTAGCGTAAGGAAAGCTGTCTCGGAAAGACTTTATCTGAACCCCATCTAATGTCAGACATGCCCCTGACAACCACTCTTCCACTCCCTTTTGTCAGGAAACTCCATGTTTTGCAAATAGTTTCTTAAACTCACCCCACATTAGAGAAAGTTGTTGAATAAAATCCACAAAGGTAGAGAGGATGTTTAATGGACCCTCACATACATGTCACATTTGGCAGTCATCCACATCTGGCCATGTTGCCTCTAGAACACCCTTTGCCCACCACCCTGGAGTAATTTTTTTTTTTTTTTAAGAAAAGTGTTTTTAAAAAAGGAGTGTACTTTGCATAAAATACTTAAAGCCCGAGTATACAGCTCAGGCCTTTTTTTTTTTTTAATAACCTCTGTAAACACCCATTTTAATCACCCAGATCAAAATATAGCCTCTTTATATCCCCCAGAAAGTTCCGTCATCCCCCACCAGGTCAATAACCTAGATTACTTTTAAGCAAATTAAAACAAGTATTCTTTAAAGAAAAGAATGTTTTCTTTGGTGGGGGTACTGGGCGGGAAGAAGGGTGGGCAGGGGGGCTGGCTTGGTGGGTGGGAGAGAAGAGCAGGAGGTAGTTAGGGTGGGGACTTCTCCATACTTCTAGATACGCTGTTTGGGTTATGCCTTTAAAGACTAAAATTGTGACTTACACTGTAAGTTCCTTAATGATCTCTGGGGTGTAGCCATCAGTAGCTAGATGCCGAAAGCCACAAGTACTAAGTTTTTAATCTTCGCTAGTTGCAGTTAAACTTAACCAAGATTCAGTCGGCTCTGATTCTGACTGCTTTAATAGTTGTTTGATTGTTGTGACTAATGAAACCTCAGGCGTGGGAGTGGGGACAGGAGCCGAAGACCCTCGATACCAAACTGTGGCTCTCCTTTCTTTTCCTGGCAGACCCCAGCAACGACCGGCACGGCCCCGCCGCCGCCCGTGCACAAGGTGTTTCGGAAGTGAGGGCCGCGCCCCCCGACCGCCGACAGCATCCATCATTGGAGTCCAGTTACCTACCCGATCTTCACAAATCATCACAGCATGGGGAAAAGCGGGCACACGGGAGAGACCCAAAAGACAGCAGAGAGTATAGCAGGCAACCCAATGAGCACCACACATGGAATGGAACTTCTAGAAAACCCGACAGTGGGGCTTGCCGACCCAAGGACCGGGCACCGGAGGGACGGAGAGAGGCGCCCCCAGAGCGGATGGTGACCAACGGCCCCAAGAGGAGGCCCCCGGAGAAGCGCAGAGAAGGCACCCGCAGCGCAGACACCACTTTGGAGAGGAGGGAGAAGCACGAAAAGAGAAGAGAGCTTTCTCCGGAGCGGAGACGCGAGCGCTCGCCCACCCGCAAAAGGGACAGCTCGCCCAACCATCGCAGGAGGTCCCTGGAGAGACTCTTGGATCAGAAACGGTCCCCAGAGCGCAGGAGGGGGAGCTCGCCAGAGCGGAGGGCCAAGTCCACCGACCGCCGTCGGGCACGGTCCCCTGAGCGCAGGCGCGAGCGGTCCTTGGAGAAGAGGAACAAGGAGGACAGAGTCAGCCACCGAGAAAGGGAAGAGCCCAGTGTGAAACAGGATGCCAGCCGAAGCTCCAGACATGCCCCAGAGCAGAGAAGGCGACCTTACAAAGAATGTAGCACCGACCTCAGTATCTGAGACACCCTGAGGCACATTCCAAGCTTTACCGTGTCAAAGGTTCTAAGAGGAAGGTCACAAACCTGAAATAATTTAGTTTCTTACCTGGTGAAGCTTCTGATACCCGATGATCCTATGAAGAGCAACAAACATTTTATGCATTTGAAATCTTATAAGAAAAAATATATATATATGAAAAGTGTTGTGCCTGATGTATAATATTAAAGAAAGTATTTTTAAATGCATACTTTTTTGGAAATTATTTGCCAAATGCTGCCCCGAAGGGATAAACCTTTTGTTTCTACATAAACTGTAGAATTGTCAAGAATTGTTCCCTTTTGGGGGGCAATCTTTTTCTCTCCTGGTTAAATAGGGCTGTTGATCATTTTCTCTAAGGGAAATTATTAAGTTTAATTAATTTGATGTAGATTGTTATGTAGTGAAGTAGTGCTATACTGTAGTTAGGAGTTTTTCTTAAAAAAAAAAAAGCAAAAAGGCAAAAGTTATATTTGTAAAAGCTGAGGACTCTTTGGGATGGATTAGGATTGCCGATAATCCCAAAATTAAACTGTATGAAGAGACTACTATTGCAAATGAAGGATATTTATAGCTAAACTACACAGCACAAGGAAATGTTCCCTTCTCAAGTCGTAGTTGGTTCAGAAGACAGTTCCATACTCTCCCTGGCCATAGAAAGGCACGGACAGGAGAAGGTTGGCCGCCATTACCCAAACGTGGCCCAAGCACAGATGGTCAAGTTCATTAGCATCACCCACATCTAATAAGATCTCATTTAGGCAGTGCCATCACAGCTTTGCTCAGTTACTAAAAGGAACAGACAGACAGTGAGTACCTTCTGTGTTGTCTTGTCTGATCGCAGGCAGAATAGTGGCTGAAATGGGGAACAGTGTGCCCAGTGCAAGGGAGCTGTGAGACTCCTCCATACAGAAAGTGTGTTCCCCCTTTGTAGCATAAGCCCAAGTTGCCCTTTGCTGAACTGGGGACCAGGGAGTGGGTGTTGGTGGAAGTTACCTCTCTGTTGATATTTCAAGAAGTGAGGTCTGGCGGTGCTTAATTCCTAGAGATGCCGATTTCCCTTTGAAACCATAGTAAAAGTCTCCAGGATGGTTGAAAGGGAAAAAGACGCAGTCCCAGTGGTTCTAGATCAAGTTGGCAAACCTCTGCCCTCATGACAGTGTCCTTTGAGTCTTTGGACAGCAGAACAAAGCATAACCATTTTTCTTTTTATAAACGACCCGTTCTTTTGCAGTCTTGCAGGAGGTGTGGTTGGGTCGGCTTGTAGCCCCGGGATGTGGTTGGAATGGATTACTGCCTAGCTGAGCCAAACGTTTGCTTGTACCTGGTGGACCACTACAGCAAACCGCTGCTTACAATGCATTGTGTATTTCTGTAGTACTGTTTTGCATTTTCCATACAGACACACAACTTTGCAAGTCAATCACTGTTATTCTCATGGTACTGTTAAAAAAAAAAGAAAAAGGAAAAAAAAATGGAGAAAACCAGCCAATCATTGTGTGTACAGAGTTAAAAATTGTAATTAATAGAGCCTGTTTAAAAAATTTTAAAAAAACAACTGTTGCCTTTTTTTCTTGTATAAAAGAGAATTTATGACAAAAAATTTAGCTGTGAGGAATGTGATATGTGTTTATATTTCTGAATATGGAACAAATTGATTCATTGGGATATATTTTAATGTAAACTAAATCAGGTATGTAAAGCTGTTTTAAAATGGGAGACTCTATAAGTAATTCTCTAAAGCTTTAGTTGGTTTGAATATCATCATTTCCTCCATGGTGAGCCTGCTTTGTGAATTATTAAGCACTTGTTCGCATTCTCTGTTCCTCACTCATTTCTTGCCGTGTGCTATGGACTTAATGCTCTTTCTGTATTGATGAAAAGCAGTATGTGGGCCAATCTTTTTATAAAACACTATGCATATATAAATATTACATTGTTCATAGCTTTATTTGATTTCTGGGTTGATACATAATGTAGACGGGGTTTCTACAGGTGTGTGGACAGGCACAAAACACGTTCCCTTCCTGAAACAGAGACAATGTATGTTCTGTAGCTGAAAAGGAGGAAGAGGGTCTGTGACTGCTACTTCTATCAGAGTTTTCCACACGAAGCCTACATTGAGCTGTGGTAGTAAGGCTGAGGGAGAACATGACAGAATTAGGACATTGGTCTTCATCAGTTTCCTTAGGAGCCCACTTGGGGGTTTTATTCCTCAGGCTCCACTGCTAGGAATGTTCTCACTATTTCTAGCAGAATTGGTGATGTTAAATGATCGATGCTCTCACTTGTGGTCCAGAGTTTTAAATAAATGAAATCAAGGTGGATTTGGGGAGTACATCGTGAGGTTAACATCTTAATGCCTTTCCTGTTGTCAGAGGTGATATCTGACATTTTAAAATCTTTGTGGTACCCACCGGGGCTTGGCTCAGTCCGCAAAGACTTGGTGTGGCAGTTTCCTCTGAATTCCACACATCAGATTGGCTTTGGAAATACTGTACTCTACAGGGACTATGCATCAAGCAGAAAGATCTAGTTTTCTCTGAACTACTGTAACCTTAAATTGCAGACTGATTCTTGTGAGCCTACTTTCCCTACTCCCCCACTTCATGTAAATGTCTTGATGAGAGATGATGGATGAGTATTTTGTATGATTAAATCAAACCATTGAAGAATTCCCCTCCCACCCATTACACAGTTGATGCCTGAAAGAATGTTGGGGGTGGGGGAGAACTCAACACCCTACTTGTATTTTTTAAGTTTCTTTTGTGAAAGATTTTTTAATGCATTTTTACTGTAAAAATACATGGAAATGTATGCATTCCATAACCACTATTGCTTCTCGATGGATATCTTTCTTGTCTCTGCGTTGTCTCAAATCTATCAGGGTCACATAAGCAAGCGAGAGTGTCTGGCTCCAACCCAATTCATCAGCATCCCATTCTGGTGAAAGAGAAGGAATTATGCCTATGCAGCAGTAGTACAGTGCCCTGCTACTCAAAGTGTGGTCCGTGGACTGCCTGCCTCATCATCATCAGAGAGGGTATTAGAAATGCAGACTCTCAGGCCCACCCTAGACCTACTGTGTCAGAATGTGCCTCTAACAAGCTCCCTAGCTAATTCAAACGCACCTGAAGCTTGAACAGCCCAGGATAGCAGGGAAACATGGTAAAAAAAAAGCAAGACTGGCTAAGCCAAGTGCCTCATCACTTCCCATATGATCTTGAGCAAGTTCCTTAACCTCTCTCTATAAGCCTCACTTTCCTTGTCTTTAAACAGACATATCTCAGAGTTGGTAAGAATAAAGTGCAAAGTGCTTAGCATACCTCTGGCAATCAGAACAATCCTTAGTCGATGATTCTAAACTTTTTTTTTTTTTTTGAGGAGGAGGAGGAAGAGGATACTCTGCCTGACAATCGTCCCAGTATATTTTCCGATGAAAATGAAGAAATATATTCCTGGGGCGCCTGGGTGGCTCAGTGGTTAAGCCTCTGCCTTCGGCTCAGGTCATGATCTTGGGGTCCTGGGATCAAGTTCCGTGTCGGGCTCTCTGCTAGGCAGGGAGACTGCTTCCTCCTCTCTCTCTACCTGCCTCTCTGCCTACTTGTGATCTCTCTCTGTCAAATAAATAAAATTAAAAAAAATATATATATATATTCCCACTCTTTTAAAATGGGGAAGAAAGCCTCCTGTTTTAATTATAAAGTTAATGAACAGTGTGGCTCCTGCTACTTAGTGAGTCTAATTACACTTACCAGTGTTTTGTAATATAAAACCAAGATGCTGTGCTGTGAAAGTTAAGATGAAAATGGTCTCAGAGCAGAACTTTTAGAGATGTACGTGGAGTTAGACATGCACCTAACCAGTCCTGGTAGATGGAAAGGTTAACCAATTAGTGAGTGGCTTAACATGTGTCCTGGTTGATCACCTTTCCAATTCACTTTACAGTTTTTGGATTGTTCCTGCAGTATCATTTAGTAGTTACGGCTTATGTATACAACCTAAGTTCCTGGGCATTCAAAAAGGTATTGTGTTTAATAATAGACCTTCCTACAGTCTATCCCTTTTGCTGTATTTTCCTTTATTTTGTCACCAGCATGGTAATTACAGACACTGCTCACTTCCCCAGTATCTCTTTTGTTAAAGATGGCACCTAAAAATGGTCCCTGGCTTACCCAATAATTGAAGCTATTTGTAAAGCCCATATGTCCCCCATGTTCTTTGCCTGCCATAAATAGCCACACTAAAAAGAATATGCTGTGACTCAATTATATTGAATAATATAGCTGGACTCTTCCTGCTGATGGGCAACCCAAAGCACCTTTGATAGTCTGCATGAATCTTGAAAGGAAGAGCCCTTTCAAGTTCCTCAGGGGGATTTTTCTTATAATCAGGCCACATCATCAGCATCGTGGGTGTTCCGCACAGTAAGATTCCAGTGTTTTTGAAATATACATCATTCCACGCTTCTAAGAGAGGAAATGACAAAACTGGGCCCTTTCCAACACAATTATTGGGGGTGTTTTTGGGGCAGGAGCAGGCCTTCTGTGAGAAGGTTTTGACTAGTTCCATGCATCGGTGTGTTTCCGCATTGGGCTCTTCATCGGGAGCCGGTCGTATGTTTTTTTCTTCTCTAGCGCAGGTATTAGAGGAATGCTGCATCCAAAATACAAGATCTTTTTGGACACACACACCTTGAAGCAAGGCGGCATCAACAGTGAATACCCGGGTGCTCCATGTGACTGTTACCTTCTAGTATGGCACTGTTCTTCCCAACTGGAAAGTCTTCATTGTTACATCCTTTGGAGAAATAACAGGTTGAGCTTTCCAGCCTGGAAGGCTACACACCAATAAACACTTACTTAACTATATTCATCCCTTGGGAAATGAAGTCTGATCTCAAAGGATCATAGGGTTGCTGAGAAAGTAGCTCAGAAAGGCTGCTAATTATTAGCTATAATAGGCAAAGGTTTTTACTCATTTATTCCTCCGATATTGAAGGTCATCTCTGTGCCCAGTGCATGGTGAGGCTAGAAATACCTGCTTCCTTATCTCCAGAGTTTATAGCTGGGTGGGAAAGGCAAACAAACAAATCCAAATAAACTACCTACCAAGCAGAAGTTCAGGGTCTATGAGAGTAATTAACAGGGGATGTAGCCAAATTGAGAAAGGTTATGATTCTAGAAGGAAGAGAAGGAGTTAACTGGTGAAAGAGGGAGAAGTATAGCCCGAGGCAAGGGAGGGAGTATGGTCCAACCTGGAAGAGGAAGAGGTGCACCAGGAAGGGCCAGGCAGTTTTGTTCCGAGTAACAAGGGTCCTTTGAAGAGTAACAGCTCCTAGTGATCTGTGTGTGCTGCAGGCCAGGGTGGAGGGGAGGTGACCTGAGGTAGGTTTGAGCAGCAGGAACATCAACTTGAGCCTCTGGAACAGTTGTCTGAGGAGGGTGGGGGAAAGTCTGAGGCTTTAGCATGGTCCAGGCAGCAATCATTCTAGATACGGTAGGATTTTTCTACTGAAAAGTCCCCAGGCCCATGTTTATCATCCTATTGCAAGAATTCATTTTCTTGGGGCACCTGGGTGGCTCAGTGGGTTAAGCTTCTGCCTTCGGCTCAGGTCATGATCCCAGAGTCCTGGGATCGAGTCCCGCATCGGGCTCTCTGCTCAGCAGGGAGCCTGCTTCCCCCCAATCTCTCTCTGCCTGCCTCTCTGCCTACTTGTGATCTTTTTCTGTCAAATAAATAAATAAAATCTTTTAAAAAACCACATTAATCAAAAGAAAGCTGATGGGGGCCCCTGGGTGGCTCAGTGGGTTAAAGCCTCTGCCTTCAGCTCAGGTTATGATCTCAGGGTCCTAGGCTCGAGCCCCGCATCGGGCTCTCTGCTCAGCAGGGAGCCTGCTTCCTCCCCTCTCTCTGCCTGCCTCTCTGCCTACTTGTGATCTCTGTCTGTCAAATAAATAAATAAAATCTTCAAAAAAAATCATTTTCTTTCCAACCCAAATCCTTCTATATCCTCTCTTCCATATACCTTTGTGAATACCTACGGAACACTCAGTATCCAGTTTCTTCTATTAGAGGCAATTGGTTACTAGTTCACCTGGTTCCCTCTGAGTTTACAAATTCTCACCTCCCTACCATTTTTTTTTTCTCTTCAGACCCTGGTTTCAAACCTTGTTGTCTTGTTTTTTCTTTTTCTTTTTAGATAAACCACATTTTTCTCAAGCTACAGAGCCCAATTAAGTATGATACATGCCTTGTATTTGAGTGTTGCGAAAGGAACCATTCCTATAATAGCCGACTTGGAAAA
The DNA here is from genome assembly GCA_004024625.1 of Mellivora capensis. Lineage (NCBI taxonomy): Eukaryota > Metazoa > Chordata > Mammalia > Carnivora > Mustelidae > Mellivora > Mellivora capensis. Next base: position 12,705 of record PISX010003607.1, on the reverse strand, counting down.
GCGGTGTTTTTTTTTTTTTTTAATTTACAAAACTAATTCATACTTAATAAAATATTCAAGCATGTCAGGAGAGTATAAAATAAGAGGCAACTTCCTTTCTTAGCCTCTGTCAATCCCAGTCCAGAAAAGTAACTATTACTAACAGCTTGGTTCATGACATTTATGATCTTTTTCTATTTATATGTAACTATATATATGTTTATGTAGTTTGAATTTTTTTAAAGATTTTACTCATTTATTTGCTAGAGAGAGAGCATGAGCAGGGGGAGGAGCAGGGAGAGAGGGAGAAGCAGACTCCCCACTGAGCAGGGAGCCTTACTCGACTCTGACTGATGCTTGATCCCAAGATCATGAGAAACTGAAGAGCTGAAAGCAGATGCTCAATCAACTGAGCCACCCAGGCACACCTGGGGCTTTGTTTTTAATGCAAAAAAAACCCAAGAACAAAAACGGACCAATAGGGAGGGAGAAGGAGCAAGATGGCGGAGGAGTGGAGACCTAAATTTCATCTGGTTCCAGGAGTTCAGCTAGATAGTTATGAAACCATCCTGAACACCTACAAACTCAACAGGAGATCGAAGAGAAGAAGAGCAGCAATTCTAGGAAAAGAAAAGCGACCACTTTCTGGAAGGTAGGATGTGAGGAGAAGTGAATCCGGGGTGACGGGAAGAGAAGACCGTGGGGGAGGGGCCGGCTCCCGGGCAAGCGGCGGATCAGCAGAGCACAGAATCAGAACTTTTAGAAATCTGCTCCACTGAGGGACGTTGCTCCAGAGGCTCAGCGTGGGGTGGGGTCCTCGTGGGGACAGTGTGGTCTCAGGACCTGTAGGGTCACAGAAAGACCAGGGGTGCCTGAATGTGGCAGAGCCCCCAGGTATCAGAGTGGGGAAGCCAACTACAGAGATGGAGCCGATGAGGGGTTCTCAGTTCAGGGTTACCTTAAATCGTGATCCAAGGCACAGTTGGGCCATTGCTCTTGAAGCAGGGACCCCACAAGTGGCACATCCGGGGAGACTCACATTCCTGTGGGAAGAACAGCCCAGGAGCGTGCTGCAAGAATCTGCTGGGTTTGGAGACTCCAAACGGGGCCGTGCGCCAGAGATAGAAACGCTCGGTCACATGCCTGGTGAGCTCCGAGCACAGCCAGAGACCAGGGAGACGGGAGGGATTGACTGCTTGTCTCTGAGGCTGCACTGAGGAGAGGGGCCCTGAGCCCTTGGCTCCTCCGGGCCAGAGACTGGGAGGCTGCCATTTCATTCCCGTCCTCCAGAGCTCTACGGAAAGCATTCAGGGAACAAAAGCTCCTGAGAGCAACCCGAGCAAATTACTTAGCATGGTCCCTGGCAAGGGCAGTGCAGTTCCACCTCGGGCAAAGACATTTGAGAATCATGGCAACAGGGCCCCTCCCTGAGAAGATTAGCAAGAACATCCAGCCAAGACCAAGTTCACCGGGTGCCTGGGTGGCTCAGTTGGTTAAGCAATTGCCTTTGGCTTAAGGTCATGATCCCAGAGTCCTGGGATCAAGTCCCTCATCGGGCTCCCAGCTCCACGGGGAGTCTGCTTCTCCCTCTAACCTTCTGCTCTCTCATACTCTTTCTCACCATCTCTCTCTCTCAAATAAATAAATAAAATCTTAAAAAAGAAAAAAAAACAATCTCATTAATCAATGAGAACTGAAGAATTCAGACTTAAGGGAATGCAACACATAAAATTCATGGCTTTTCCCCCATGATTCTTTAGTCTTTTAAAGTTAAACTTTTTAAATTTTATTTTTTTTCTTACTGTATTTTTTTAAATGATTCCTCTTTTCTATTTTAACCTTTTAAAGGTATCTCAATACCGTTTTTTAAAAATCCTTTAAGATTTTTGTTGTTATATTCTGTCCCTTCATTGTATTTAACCTTATTTTTTGTATACATATAAGTTTTTCTTTCTTTCAAATTTTGGGATGCAGTTTCTTCTAACATATCAAAATATACCCTAAATCTAGTGCATGGCTTTGTTCTAGTCTCCAGCCTGATCACATTCTTTCCTCTTTTTTTTTTTTTTTTAACTTTTTCAACCAACTTCTTATCAATTCCTTTTTAAGAATCTTTTCTAATTTTCATCTTTACAATCATTCCTTCCATTCCTTCATCATGTTCACCCTTATTTTTGTATATATGTCTTTTTCTTTCTTTAAAATTTTGGGACACAATTTCTTCTAACAGACCAAAATACACACAAAATCAAGTGCATGGCTCCGTTCCCTTCACCTAATATGTGTGTGTGTGTGTGTGTGTGTGTGTGTGTGTTTCTCCTTTCTTCTCCCCCAGTTTTGGGTATCTTCTGATTTAGTTAGTGTATATTTTCCTGGGGTTGTTGCTACCCTTTTAGTATTTTGTTGTCTCATTCATCTATTCTTATCTGGATAAAATGAAAGGCAGAAAAACTCACCTCAAAAAAAAGAACAAGAGACAGTACCGGCAGCTAGGGACCTAATTAATATGGACATTAGTAAGATGTCAGAACTAGAGTTCACAATGATGATTATCAAGGTGCTAGCTGGGCTTGAAAAAAGCATGGAGGATACTAGAGAATCCTGTTCTGGAGAAATAAAATCCCTTTTTGAAGAAATAAAAGAACTAAAATCTAACCAAGTTGAAATTTAAAAAGCTATTAATGAGGTGCAATTTTTAAAAATTGAAGCTCTTACTGCTAGGATAAATGAGGCAGAAGAGAGAAATAGTGATATAGAAGACCAAATAATGGAGAATAAATAAGCTGAGAAAAAGAGAGATAAACAACTACTAGACCATGAGGGGAGAATTCGAGGGATAAGTGATACCATAAGATGAAACAATACTAGAATAACTGGGGTCCCAGAAGAAGAAGACAGAGAGAAAGGGGATGAAGATATATTGGAGCAAAATATAAAAGAGAATTTACCTAATACGGCAAAGGGAACAAGCATCACAATCCAGGAGTCACAGAGAACCCCCCTCAAAATCAATAAAAATAGGTCAACACCCCATCATCTAATAGTAAAACTTACAAGTCTCAGTGACAAAGAGACAATCCTGAAAGCAGCTTGGGGCAAGAGGTCTGTAGCACACAATGGTAGAAATATTAGATTGCAGGCAGACCTATCCACAGAGACCTGGCAGGCCAGAAAGGACTGGCATGATATATTCAGAGCACTAAATACAAAAAAATATGCAACCAAAAATATTATATCCAGCTAAGCAGTCATTGAAAATAGAAGGAGAAATAAAAGGCTTCCAGGACAAACAAAAATTAAAAGAATTTGCAAACACCAAATCAGCTTTCCAAGAAATATTGAAAGGGGTCCTCAAAGCAAAGAGAGAGCCTAAAAGTAACAGATCAGAAAGAAAAAGAGACAATACACAGTAACAGTTACCTTACAGGCAATACAATGGCATTAATATCATATCTTTCAGTAGTTACCCTGAATGTAAATGGGCTAAATGCCCCAATCAAAAGACACTGGGTATCAGAATGGATTTAAAAAAAAAAAAAAAAAGACCCATCCATATGCTGTCTTCAAGAAACTCATTTTAGACCCAAAGACACCTCCAGATTTAAAGTGAGGGGGTGGAAAACAATTTACCATGCTAATGGACATCAAAAGAAAACTGGGCTGGCAATCCTTCTATCAGACAAATTCTATTTTAAGCCACAGACTATACTAAGAGATGAGGAAGGACACTACATCATACTTAAAGAGTGTGTCCAACAAGAAGATCTAATAATTTTAAGTATCTATGCCCCTAACATGGGAGCAGCCAATTATATAAACCAATTAATAACAAAATCAAAGAAACACATCAATGATAATACAATAATAGTAGGGGACTTTAACACTCCCCTCACTGAAATGGACAGATCATTTAAGCAAAAGATCAACAAGGAAATAAAGGCTTTAAAAGATACACTGGACCAGATGGACATCACAGATATATTCAGAACATTCCATCCCAAAGCAACAGAATACACATTCTTCTCTAGTGCACATGGAACATTCTCCAGAATACATCACATCCTGGGTCAAAAATCAGGTCTCAGCTGGTACCAATAGATTGGGATCATTCCCTGAATATTTTCAACCACATAATGCTTTGAAACTAGAACTCAACCACAAGAGTAAAGTTGGAAAGAACTCAAATACAGAGAGGCTAAAGAGCATCCTACTAAAGAATGAGTGGGTCAACCAGGAAATAAAAGAAAATTTTAAAAAATTCATGGAAACAAATGAAAATGAAAACACAACTGTTCAAAATCTTTGGTATACAGCAAAGGTGGTCCTGAGAGGAAAGTATATAGCAATACAAGCCTTTCTCAAGAAACAAGAAAGGTCTCAAATATACAACCTAACCCTACCCCTAAAGGAGCTGGAGAAAGAACAACAAAGAAAGCCTAAACCAAGCAGGAGAAGAGAAATAATAAAGATCAGAGCAGAAATCAGTGAAATAGAAACCAAAAGAACAGTAGAAAAAATCAACAAAACTAGGAGCTGGTTCCTTGAAAAAAAAAAAGAGAGAGAAAGGACCCAAATTAATCATGAATGAAAGAGGAGAGTTCACAACTAACCCCAAAGAAATACAAACAATTATAAGAACATATTATGTGCAACTATACACCAGCAAATTTGACAATCTAGAAGAAATAGATGCAATCCTAGAGACAAATAAACTACCAAAACTGAGCCTGAAAGGTATAGAAAACCTGAACAGACCCATAACCAATAAGGATATTGAAGCAATCATCAAAAATATCCCAACAAACAAGACCCCAGGGCCAGATGTCTTTCCAAGGGGATTCTACCAAACATTTAAAGAATTAATATCTATTCTTATGAAACTCTTCCAAAAAATAGAAATGGAAGGAAAACTTCCAAACTCATTTTATGAGGCCAACATTACCTTGATCCCCAAACCAGACAAAGACCCCATCAAAAAGGAGAATTATACACCAGTATCCCTAATGAACACAGATGCAAAAATTCTCAACAAAATACTAGTCAGTTGGATCTGACAGTACATTAAAAGGCTTATTCACCACAACCAAGTGGGATTTATTCTTGGGCTGCAAGGTTGGTTTGACATATGCAAATCAATCAATGTGATACAATACATTAATAAAAGAAAGAACAAGAACCATATGATACTCTCAATAGATGCTGAAAAAGTATTTGACAAAGTATGGCAACCTTTCTTGATCAAAACTCTTCACAGTGTAAGGATAGAGGGTACATACTTCAATATCATAAAAGCCATCTGTGAAAAACACACAGAGAATATTATTCTCAATGGGGAAAACTGAGAGCTTTCCCCCAAAGGTCAGTAACATGGCAGGGCTGTCCACTATAACCACCGCTATTCAACATAGTACTAGAAGTCCTATCCTCAGTGATCATAAAACAAAAAGAAATAAAAGGCATCTAAACCCACAAAGAAGAAGTCAAACTCTCATTTTTTGCAAGTGATATGATATTTTATGTGGAAAGCCCCAAAGACTCAAAAACTGCTAGAACTCATGCAGGAATTCAGTTACGTGTAGGATATAAAATCAATGATGAAAATCAGTTTCATTTCTATACACCAACAGCAAGTCAGAAGAAGGAGAAATTAAGGAGTCGATCCCATTTACAAATGCACTGAAAACTGTAAATTACCTAGGAATAAACCTACCCAAAGAGGCAAAGAATCTGTACTCAGAAAACTATAGAGTACTCATGAAAGAAATTGAGGCAGACACAAAGAAATGGAAAAACATTCCATGCTCGGGGTGCCTGGGTGGCTCAGTGGGTTAAAGCCTCTGCCTTCGGCTCAGGTCCTGGGGTCCTGGGATTGAGCCCCGCATCCGGCTCTCTGCTCGGCAGGGAGCCTGCTTCCCTCTCTCTCTCTCTGCCTGTCTATCTGCCTACTTGTGATCTCTGCCTGTCAGATAAATAAGTAAAATCTTAAAAAAACAAAAACAAAAACAAAATTCCATGCTCATGGATTTGGAAGAACAAGTACTGTGAAAATGTCTATGCTACCTAAAGCAATCTACACTTTTAATGCAGTCCCTATCAAAATACCATCAATTTTTTTTTTTCAAAGAAATGGAACAAATAAACCTAACATTTATATGGAACCAGAAAAGACCCCAAATAACCAGAGAAAGTTGAAAAAGAAAAAGTTGACAGCATGACAATTCCAGACTTCAAACTCTATTACAAAGCTGTAATCATCAAGACAGTATAGTACTGGCACAAAAACAGACACATAGATCAATGGAACAGAATAGAGATCCCAGAAATGGACTCTCAATTCTATAGTCAACTGATCTTTGACAAATCAGGAAAGACTCTCCAGTGGAAAAAAGACAGTCTCTTCAACAAATGATGTTGGGAAAATTGGACAGCCTCATGGAGAAGAGTGAAACTGGATGATTTCCTTACACCTCACACAAAAATAGACTCAAAATGGATGAAAGACCTCGATGTGAGACAGGAATCCATCAAAATCCTTGAGGAGAACACAGGCAGCAACTTCTTCCTAGAAACATCACCAAAAACGAAGCAAGAGCAAAAGTGAGCTATTGGGAATTCATCAAGATAAAAAGGTTTTGCAAAGCAAAGGAAACAGTCAACAAAACCAAAAGAACACAAACAGAATGGGAGAAGATATTTGCAAATGACATATTGATAAAAGGCTAATATCCAAAATCTATAAAGACCTTCTCAAACTCAACACCTAAAGAATAAATAATGCAATCAAGAAATGGGCAGAAGACATGAACAAACGTTTCTGCAAAGAAGACATCCAAATGGCCAACAGACACAAGAAAAAGTGCTCAACATCACTCACCATCAGGGAATACAAATCAAAACCACAGTGAGATACCACCTCACACCAGTCAGAATGGCTAAAATTAACAAGTCAGTAAATGACAGGTGTTGGCAAGGTTGTAAAAGGGAACCCTTTTACACAAAGGGAACCCTTTTACACTGTTGGTGGGACTGCAAGCTGGAGCAACCACTCTGGAAGACAGTATGGAGGTTCCTCAAAAAGTTGAAAATAGAGCTACCCTACGACCCAGCAATCGCACTACAGGGTATTCACACTAAAGATGCAAATTAGTGATTCAAAGGGGCTCATGCACCCAAATGTTTATAGCAACAATGTGCACAATAGCCAAACTATGGAAATAACCTAGATGTCCATCAACAGATGAATGGATAAAGATATATATCCCACATCTTCTTTATCCATTTATATTATCTATCTATCTGTATACATACATACAATGGAATTTTGTGCAGCCATCAAAAAAACATGAAATCTTGCCATTTCGGTGACGTGGATGGAACTAGAGGGTATTATGCTAAGCAAAATAAGTCAATCAGAGAAAGACAAGTATTATATGATCTCTCTGATATGAGGAATTTGAGAGGCAGGGCCAGGGGTCATGGGTGGTAGGGAAGGAAAAAAATGAAACAAGATGGGATCGGGAGGGAGACAAACCATAAAAAACCATAAAACCATAAAAAGAGACTCTTAATGTCACAAAACAAACTGAGGGTTGCTGGGGGAGTCGGTGGGAAGGGATACGTGGCTGGGTTATGGACATTAGGGAGGGTATGTGCTATGGTGTGTGCTGTGAATTGTGTAAGATGTGATTCACAGACCTATATTATATGTTAATTTTAAAAATGGACCAATAGGTACATACAATTTTAGGCTTTTAGGCACTACGCCTTTATCTTATATATTATGGACAGTTTTCCATGTTAGAATATTTATCTAGATATGTATATACATGTAGAATATAGAATATATGTATATTTATGTGTGTATATATATGTATCTCAAATATCTCATTTATTCTATTTCTCTATCAATATTCTATTTCTCTATCAATCCTCTTTTCTTTCCTTTCCCTCCTGAATTACTGCCATAGCATTCTGACTTTTCTCCCTCCCTTTACCCTTGCCCACCTACACACTTCCACATAGCAGCCAGGGTGATTCCTTTAAAACATCAGGCAAAAGGTCAAAGTCTGACACCAGGCTACATACAAGGACTGTGTGGTCCAGCCTGTCCTTTCTGGGTGGCTCTTCTTCCTTCCAGCCACACTGCAGGGACACTTCTAGCCTTCTTGGACCTTTATTCTAGCTAATCCCCCTGCCTGTGCCTGGAAAGCTCTTTCCCCAAGGATTAATGGCTGACCACCCTATTTAAAACTGCAGCTGGATTTCCCTTCTACTCTTTTCCCTTCTATAGCACGTCCACTTCTAGCAGCTTGGATAATTTATATACTTACTTATTATCTTTATGGTTTATTACCTGTTCCCCTCCTCTAGAATCTGACGGACTTTGTGGATGTGGAACCCGTGCTTAGATTCCATGGGACCCATGGCAATCAGGAGGGCCCAGTCCTTGGTTTAATGTCCCACCATCACCATCTTAACCTTTAGTAATTTTTGGACAAGGAAGAGCCACATTTTCAATTTGCACTGGGTTTCAAAAATTATATAGCTGGAACTTGTCTTGAATGTAAGCATCGAGGACAAGAATGTTTGTCCTGAAGTCTGATGAAGTCCAACCTCCTGGTACAGGATCCTATTTATTGTATGTGCACATAGTAGGTGCTCAGGAAATAGAAGTATTCTGCTCTCTCTTAGTAGTTTCACATTCTGAAGTTAACCTCCATCTATCTTCCTAGTCCCTATGGATTAAAAAGCATGTGGCAGTGAGCAACCTTATATATAAAACTTGGTTCCCTTGAGTGGTTTGGCTTAAATACTTTTGAAAGAATCCATTGAGACTGGTAGTTCTTGTTTTATTTCTGGTGACGTTATATTATTGAGACTCTGCATGCTTTCATTGGGAACAGCTGTTTTTAGCAAAGTGCTTGCAGACTACAGACCTCTGTCTCATCAGATGAGAGTGACTATGCCCAACGTAGCCACCAAGCCAAGAGTGGATAGCCTTGACTACACAGCAGAATCACCTGGGAGCTTTAGAGATGCTGATGCCCAGGCCCACCCCCAGAGATGTTCACATAACTGGGCAGGGATGTGGCCTGGCTTTTTTAAAGTTCCCAGGTGTTCCCAAAAGGCAGTCATGACCTCCATCTGCTTTTACCCTACAGTGTGGGATGGAAGGGGTCTGCCTCGGTCTTCTCTTCTTCACAGTGTCCACAGGTTGCCTTCTTTAGTCTGCAGTGTAACATAACAGCAGCTCAAAGGAAGGCTGGCTAGAGAATGTTTTCTGAAAGTAAACAAAGAAGCTTTTCAAATTGCAAAAGTTATTAGCCAGAGCACTTTCATGTAAATTTGTCTGAGAAATATTTTAATGCTTTTATTAAGTGGGGCATGTGGTATGTGAAAATCTAACCAGAAAGGCAGATAATAACGAATAATTAGGGATTAGCTTTCATAAGGATGAAGATTGTTTTCTTTCTTAAAAGATTTTTTATTTATTCATTTGAGAGTGAGAGAGAGACAGCATGAGAAGGGGGAGGGACAGAGGGGGAAGCCGACTCCCCATTGAGCAGGGACCCCAAAGCAGGACCCAATCCCAGGACCCCAGGATCCTGTGACCTGAGCTGAAGGCAGTCGTCCAACCGAGACACCCAGGTTCCCAGAAAGATTGTTTTCTCACAAATTCTTTTAAAGTATTTTTGATGCACCCTCCCACCCCCCAACACATACGTAACTACATTTAGCAGGCAACTTTGGGGCTGAAAAGTAATTATGTCAGGACTGAATAAGTGGAATGGGACATTTCTATGACCAAAACAACATACATGCCTTAAAATTTAAGGGGAACAACCGTCTTGGGACAATATTGCTAGGCCTTATTGCAACTTATCTAGAAGCTCTGGATCAGCATAAGAGACTCTGACACTGATCCAGCCCAGGGGTGCAGGACCCAGCACTGACACGCCAAGCCCCAACTCAGGACCAGGGGTAAACTCAAAGATGTATGCAAAATAGTCCCAAAATATAGAACTAGGTGATATCCTTCTTCATTGGCTGTGGAATTCGGCAGGACCAATAGAAATGTCGTCTGTCTCTCCAACCCATCAATTTGACAGTCCTCCCTATAACCACTTCTTCTAGAAGGAATTTTATGAGGCAGATGCTCAACTTATCCTTGGAGACTATGTCTTAGTTGACTTTAACTCCTTCCATTATTTCCTGAAAATATAGGTTCGTTCAAAGCAGTCTGTTAGCAAATATGTACCAAGGACTATTTTTCCAGGCATGGTGCTGGGCACTCAGTGTCAAGCAAATGTCACAAAACCCCAGACTTCCTGAAGTCTAGCATCTAGCCAGACAGACATTAAATCATTGCATTAAATTGTTGTAAAAGCTGTGGAGGTGTATGTGGTGCCCATGAGGGTCTGTAAAGAAGGGAAATTGGTCTGAATAGTGCAAAGAAAGGAAGGGGGTGAAAGGCTCTCCCAGACTGGGCATAAGGCGTGTAATTTATTCCAGGAGTGGGGCTGAGATCTATGGGACTAATGATCTAGGAGAGCAAGGGAATAAGAGCTAGAAGCCAGACCTGGTCGGTGTCTATGAGCCTTAGAGACAGAGACCCACTGCCTATTCCCAACGAGAGAGAAAAGAGAGACAGAAGGAACAATTTACGGGGGACCAAGTCACATCTCCTCCATTGCAAAATTATTTCCCATAATGAAAAACAGTGAAAATGGCCCACATTCAACATTTCTATAATCCTAAAACCCACTAGGATAACTATAAGTATGGGAAGGGGGGGGGGAAATCACATACTGGTCTCCTTTTCACAAAGGAGCAGATATTTTATTTATTCTTCCTTCAAAAGCCAGCATTTGGGTTTTAGAAAGTAGGCTTGGGCTGGGAATACTTCTTCTGCCAGTCACTTTCTTTTAACGGGCAGGTGTTATTGGAAACTTGTAACACAGGGAAACATTTCCTATAGATAGATGAACAAAATTATTGAGCAGTGTCACGAACTCCATGAAATCACCAGTCTGGTTTCTAATGTCTTTCCCCTCAACCTATTTCAGTTTTATTTTAGCAATCTATTTCATGGGGGATTATTTTTATTTCTTTGGTGTGTTTCATCTGGATTGTTTCTGTTTCATTCTTCATTTTTATTAAGGATTTGCTTTCTCTCTCTTTCTGAACGCCACTGAAGTGAATTGAATGAGAAATCCCAAAGGCGCATGCCTGGAGAATGAAAATGTCTTTATTGTCCTTCTTATTAATGAACTTTATTTTGGATTTTGAGGAAGATGGTATTCCTTCATGCCCCTCCCCCCCCAACACATGGAAGGTTCTACTCAAATGTTGGGAAATGGTCTGGTCCATTTATAGAAGTTAGACCAAAAACAGTTCCATATGCTCTACCATTTTATGCTACTTTTAGGAGGGGCTGGAAGTGGGCATCAATAAGGACATGACTCAGACTTTGAAAAGCCTGGAAAAGTAGATGAGACAAAACCCCTTTTTAAAAATTTGTTTCATGGTACAAGTAATACATACGACATTAGCTTTGTTTAAAAGATCCAAACAGCATCAGATGAAAGTTCCTGTTGACCACACCCATCTCCAATCTAGTGTTCTCTTGGAGCTAGGCACTGTTAGGGGCTCTTCTCCCAGACACATCACTGTATGTGTGCAAATGCCTGAAAGCATGTAGACATAGATTGTTTTTGTCTATATAACAAGTGCCCGATAAGGTACATATTGTGTGGCAGTGTTGTTTTCTCCCACTTAATACATCATACATCTTGTAGATCTTACCAGGTTAGTGAGAATTCCCCTAACTTTCTTTTTTTCTTAAATTAACGAAAAGTATTCTCGAGGGTCTTAGTCTGCTCAGAATACCACAGACCTGATGGCTTAAACAGCAGCCATCTATTTTTTCATTGTTGTGGGGGCTGGAAGTTCAGGATCAAGGTGCCAGGATGGGTGTCTGATGAGAGCTCTCCTCCTGCCTTGCAGAGGACCCCTGTTCACGGTGTCCTCACACGGTCTTCCCCTTGTGCAGGTGCGCTCCTGGTGTCTCTCCCTCTTCTTAGGAGGACAGCAGTCCTATTGGATTAGGGCTCCATTTTTATGACCCCACTCAACTTTACCTCCCCAGTGGCCCTATTTCCAAATACAGTCATATGGGGTTGGGCTTCAACATATGAGCTGTGGAGGTACACAGTTCACTCCATAACAAATAATAGGGATGTGCTATACTTTATTCAGTGACTTTATCTGCCATAGGGTAAATTCCTTTACATTTCCTTTTAAGTGCATGATTTTGTCCTCTTGGTGTAAAACAGAGCAAGATTTCCTTCGCCTCTGGGGTGTGTGGGAAGGCTGGGGAGAGGGCAAGGAGAGGGGGAAGAATAGGAAAGTGAGAAATTGATTTCTAAACGGCTGATATCCAATTACTCACTCTCACTAGCCCACAGAGTTTTCAGCTGCTTCTCTCCCCGCTAAGAAAGTGGGAGAATCTGGCATTTGAGGGTGCAAAGTTGGAGGAGGCAGCCAAGGCCAGAAATGTCCTGTGTGGGCTGCAAGTCTTCCCTGGAAATTAGCATTGCCAGTAGAGGCCTGGGAAACTAAAAATGCTCTAGGCCACAGGCAGACACCCCCAGCTCAGGTTCCAGCCACTACCAAACAGAGCTCTCAGTGGGAGGGAGTGATGTTGGGGGTGGTTGCCTCCAGTTG